>CAJHQP010006348.1:0-38927 GCA_905132765.1 Moricandia arvensis | reverse complement strand
GATATAAAGTTTGGAGTTTTCAAGTTCAAAGATATTAGAGAGAGATTGGAAAGTTTTAATTTGGGAAAAAGGTAAGAGCTTTAAGCAACAAGAGGTTACCAATGAAGAAAAACTAGACGTGGAGACTTACCAAACCGCTCAGATTTGTTATGAAAGAGGAGACATGGGAGAAGACTCCGTCAGAAGACTTTCAGGAAGTCTCCTCTAGTGCATTATATGTTAGATTACTTATGGGAAGATTTCCCAGCAGTCTTCTAAAGTCTGACTTAAATCTGAAAAACATGCATATTAAAAAGCATTCAAATGGCTTCAAAAATAATTTTCATCCTTTTAATAATAAATATAAAAGTCATATTAGGTTGAATCTATAACTTTTTAGAACTTAACATATAAAACACACAAAATACATATCCAAATTTTCTAGATCTACCTTAAAGAAGTGGAAGATGATAACCATGTAATGAAAACCTGCCAAAAACAAAGATAAATCAGTAAGAAAGACTTGAGACAGAAAATGAGAAATTGATATAAATTTTGGTGTTTTCAAGTTCAAAGAAGTTGGAGAGGGGTTAGAGAGTTTTAGAGTGGAAAACATGACATTTTTGCTGCAGATATTTAAGAGGAAAAAAAAATGTGTAAACTTTCTTTATATAGGCAAGAAAAAAATTCCAATTAAGGTTAAATGTTTTTGGATTCAGAAGACTTTCAAGAAGTCTTCAATAGTCTTCTAAACCGTTAAATTTACTATTCACCTAGAAGATTTCTCCAGAAGTTTTGAGAGCATTATTTGTTTAGAAGACTTAAATCACCTAAACATAAATAAACCATTTCATTAAACTTAAAATCAACCTTTAAAGTGTTTACTTCACAAACTAAACACATATATTTTTCAAAAAAAAAAGAAGATTAAGATTCCAAAATCTAACTCTAAAATACAAAAAATACTATAACATATGTTACCAAACCCTAAATCAAAGAATATCATGACTCAGTCTACATTTACTCATCTATGTTGAAAACAATTCAATTTTACTATATCTTAATTTATATCATTACAAAAGTTTATATTAACTTGATTTCAATTTTATCACAAAAATTGTTTTTATAAAACTTATAATTTTTTTAAAGATCTAATATATGAGAAAGATTTACAAAACCATATAAGACTTCCCAGGGTTATATTCGTAAAAATGCATATATTTTTTTTGTTTGGTCATAATGGGTTGATTGTAATTTCACTAGGTTTTTGAGCTACTTTTGATTTTTCTTGAAGCTTGGGTACACTTTTGCATTTAAACCAATATTTAGTTAATTTTAGCAAATCCTCATATTATTTAATGTTATATTTAAATAGATTTATATCAATGATGATGTATGAGTTATTAGCATATTTTAAAAAATTTACAAAAATATAAGTTAACATTAAAGGTACTTGTTC
Organism: Moricandia arvensis; assembly: GCA_905132765.1. NCBI lineage: Eukaryota > Viridiplantae > Streptophyta > Magnoliopsida > Brassicales > Brassicaceae > Moricandia > Moricandia arvensis. The sequence continues at coordinate 37,489 of CAJHQP010006348.1, read as the reverse complement.
ATGTCACAATTAGCCATAAAGAAATGACACAATTCTTAGTGTGTCATGTCATCTTTTTAGTTGAAAGTGTGTGTAAAGAGGACACATAAGAATTTTTTTGAAAATCACTTTTCAAATAATGTTTAATAGATGGTTTAGATTAGGTTGGATCGACCCATTCACGTTTATCTATTTTGACACCCTAGTCTTACCAATAAAAAATTGTGGTCTAGTCTGACTAAGTTACCTCTCTCAGTTTCTTTCTACTTAACCCTAAAGTTCCCAAAGATGACTCATAACAACTCTGGTTTTGAATATCTTCAGTTCTACTTCGAGCCAAAGCTCAGACTTTGCTGAAAAATGATGATGATACTCAAGCCGCATTGTGCTTTATGTAGAGGAACACGATGACTCAGAAATGTTTAACTGATGCTCAATGGATCAAATTCTCTAGGAGAGTTGAAGGAATCGTTGAGCTCCAGTGGAATCCACTTGTCGAAGGACTTAATTGATTGTGTTTGAAAAGGATGAGGTTTAGTCCCAGAATCCCTCTTCAAGCCCTAGAATTTTACAAGTATTCAAGCTGAAGAAATTGGTGCTTGACGTGTTGGTACAATGATATAGAAAGATTGATGGTTAACATGGATCTTTGGAGTTTGGCTCGTGCATGTTCAAGAATGTGGAGTCTGATATGTTGTGGTTGTGTTACACATGGAAATGATGTGTAACCTATCAACGTGGACATAAAGAGTACTAAGAGGCCTATGAGGTGGAGAGTTCTCATTGTCTAAACTTGTTTAGACGTAATTAACAAACTAGATTATCCTCATCTCACAAATTGGACGATTTGGTGATGCTAACTTTTAAGAAAATATATATGGCAATAGGAAAGACTGATGGCATATATATAAAAGCTTAGAGTTAAGATTATGTTAAGCTTTTAACGTTGTATTCTCACATTAATACAAAAGCAGTTTCGCGGTTTTAAAGGTGAGGATTTGTATATGTGATTGACTGGTGTGAGTTACGCAAGAGGATAGATTAAGAATTGGTCTGTCTCATGTTGTGTGTGACGTTGAGTAATTCGGATTAAACAAATATTTGTAGGATTGCTTAAGTGATTTCTTAATAAATAGATACATGGTCTCATATACATTGTGTTCTTCTTGGTTTTACTTGATACAGAATTTTTATTTTGGTATCAGAGCGGGCCACCTTGTCCGATTGCTCTTTCACATACATGTTGAAGTTCTTCAAAAGTCATTAAAAACCATGAGGGAATTTGTGACTCTAGCAAACTCATTCATGTTAGATGAAGGGAGTAATTGCCATTAGAAGGCACTTATGAGGCATATCATTCATGGAATAGACGAAGATGCTTGGACTGTTGTTGAAATTGACTAGGCAGCACCTACTATGCTCATGGAAGATAAAACATATGCTCCTAAACCAAAGGAGAGAAGAACAAATTCGAAAAAAGGTGCATCAAAATTCCACTCCAAAGCACTTACTATGATATTCTCAGCAGGTTATATGGACCAATTCAAGACTATTCAAGGCAGTTAATCAGAAATAGAAGCTTAGGATACTCTTATAAACTACTTTGAAGGTGAAAAAGTGTCAGAAGAACTTGAATTGATCATATCGCCTCTAAGTTCGAAAAATCTGCAAATGAAAAATGATGAAACAGTTGGAAACTTTTTCTCTAAGCTCAATCACGAGTGGAGATTCAGTTTTGGAAAAGAAACAAGGAGAAGAAATTTTTGAGAAACTGCTCAAATGCTTGCCTCCACAATTTGAAGCTTACAAGGTAGACCTTAAGATTGCCATGAACATTAACAATATGAAGTTTAATCAACTCGTTGGCACTCTAAAAGTTTGAGACCTCGAGAAAACTGATGATGAACTGAAGACTGAAAAGGAAATAACCTTCTCAGCAAAATAGCAGAAAGAAGACTGTGTTCAAAGCATAGAATATCATTGAGTTTGATGGCCAAGAAATTAAACAAAATTCTCAATTAGGTTTGAAAAAATGTGAGAGCAGGGAGGCAAAGTGCTTAAACAAGGTCCTTTGTCTGATTCGTCTAAGGGAAAAAGAAATAAGGACTTTCAGTGTCAGGAGTGGGAAGGACTTTGGACACTTTTACAATGAGTGTCCTCTATCCAAAAGAAAGGAGCTTATATGTATTGAATGCAAGGGGTTTAGTCATACATAGAGTATTCCCAAATAATCCGAAGAAAGACAAAACATTGTCGTGTTTTAGTGACATTGTTCCAGAAAGAGAAAGTAATGGGGAAGAACATTTACTCAACTTTGTTCCTTCATCGGTCAAGAAACGATGACTAGCTCGGACTCGGACTTAGATGCAGAAAGAGAAGAGGTGTCTGCTAATCTCAAGTTTTAATATAAAAACATTGTTCAATAAATTTACAGAACTCAATCATGAAAACCTGCAACTCATCTAAGATAAAGTTATGTTGAAGGTGTAAGTCAACATTATGGAGCTAGAACAGCTTGATACAAAAGATGAAACAAAATTGACGATAACAACGAATGATGGTGAAAACGAGCTTTAATCTCTAAAGAAGAGGTTGCAGAGCAAAACCAATTCAACAAGTGTTCGATGTAAAGTTTCATAAGATGAAACAATTGTTGAATCAAGAACCTGAGAAGAGTCTGCTTCTGAAAGAAAACTTAGTGGGAATTAGAAGATAGTGAGAATGTTGACAATTGGATCAGCAAGTCTGGATCATATCTTGTCAGTCGGGCAGTCTCTAAAATCAATTGGGGTTTGGGTGAATGTTATATGCATATGACAGGAACTCAAAGTCATTATAAGGAAATCGAGCTTGTACATTGTACAAGTTGAAAAAGTGGCTTTCTTTCAAAGATGGAAAAGAAGAAATTCAAAGAATTCTAGAACTGGATAAACAAGCAGACATAGTTTATGCAACATGTGACAAGAATTACTCTGCTAAAAATTTGAAGAAGAGTCTTGGGATGAGATACATGGATTACACGAGTTCAATCCATCATGAAATAATTATTGGCAAAAAATGAAGTACTATCTGAAAGATGTAAAACACAAAGATGAAGGTGTTACACACCAAAACCTCATTCGTGAGAACTTTGAGCCAAGAGATGAAACTATCATAGGAGAAGAGTTAATTAGAAGCCTAGAAATGTTGGTTGTTCGTGGGTACTCCACTCATTGAGGAGGGTGCACTCCTTACTGAAACTCCACAAGGAGAAGTTATGTTGAAGAGTCTAAATCCCGCATGATGTCTACAAACTCGAAAGAGAGATGTATCTAATTTACAAAAAGTTTCCAGGTCATGGCACAAGAGGCTTACATATTTTGTGTCTGAATTTTTTGTCGTAAATAGTAGGAGTGGACACAATATGGCTCATTTGAGAACAAAGGCAGACCATGATAATTACCAAGACTATGTCTAAAAGTCTGCTTTATCACACTGATAAGGGATCAGTTCTCGTCCTCACCATTGAGATATGCAGCCAAGCTAGTTCAAGAGAATCATTGGTTGTTGAACACATAATAAAATCTATGAAATGTATCCTTAATCTAAGATGCATTACAATTTTGACACTAACATGATTGATGGCAAGAGCTCACAATGTTAATCCGACCTGCTACTTAGACGAAGACAACTTGAAGTTATGTCACAAGGTGTTAGTTTGTCTTTCTGAAATAGAATACACAACCTTGAGAAAATCTGTGTACCTATCTCTTGGGGAAAAAATCGACACTCATTGATTATGGTATTCCTTTTGACCCTTTGAAGTTCAATGCAATAACTTGAATGGCATATGCGATAACCATGAATTTTGTTCAACTATATATGACAATGCAAGTAGATATTATACATCATCTTGTTATATAATTGGTTGATGAAAAAAATTAGCCATTGAACATGTTGCATCTGAGAATCAACTAGCTAACATAGTTACCAAATTACATGATTCCAATAGCCGTTTGTGTACACAAAGCTCTTGGGGTCTTTGATCTCTATTTTTTTTTTGTCACTGGGGGAAGGTTATGTATACAGCTGAAATCGCATATGTTTTTCTATGTTAACAACAAAAGCTACAATGGCAATGTTTGATCATAGCAGTTTACTAAAGAAAGAAACTCATCTCGATATAGGATGAAATAAATTTTGATTATGGCGTTGATCATAGTCTGGATTGAACAAAGTAACACCAGAAAGGGTGAGTTTAACACACGTAGCTAAAAAAATGAAGTCTTACAAACAGTAAAAATAAAATGTTAATAAGGCCCAACGTGATGAACACTCCATTTGAGTCAAGCTACGACCACGCTTTGTATTTAACATCGATCATAGTCTTGATTGGAAAGAGATGATTATTTTTCTTTGATCCTCTGAAAATAACATTAACAAAAAACTACCAAAGAGGAATATGTAGGAACACAAGATACCCTTTCGTGTCTCCTGAAAATGTGTGATCATGATCTCAGTCAATGTGGAATCGGTTAGGTACTGGACAAAGAAACATGTGACAGCTACTCGGCTAAGAAACAACTACAAGTTTGTCCTGACAAAATGACTTGTTTAATCGCCTTTTAGATGTAAATTGTGATGAGGTTGATGCTGATCTCTCTTTCTGAAACAGGCGACCCAAATTGTCTCCGTTTTGACTAGGAATAACCAAAGCAGCTTCAGGGAACATGTACGGTTCTAATTATGAGATTTTTTATTCCCAAAACTGCCTTCATGCTAAGGAGCATTTACTGTTTCCCAACTAGCTTTTGCTGTGAAACGCCCTTCAAGAGTGTCTTTCCATAGAAAAGCATTGCACATAGAATCAATCTTGTTTATGCATTCTTGAGAAATTATATAGGCTGCACACAATAAATTTGTGATACCAGATATGATAATCTTATAAGCACTTTTCTGCCTGCAAAGGATAAGTATTTAGTGATCCAAGAGCTAATCTTATTTTTATATTCTGCAGCCGACGTTCACAGTCAAGTAGGAAAAAAAAATTGTACACAGGCAAACAAAGATAGTGCACATGGAGGTCCTTGACGGATGCTTGAGATGTCTTGGATATGGGCAATTTCTGCTTCAGAAATTCCACAAGAGAAGAAGCTTGACTTTTCTAGACTGATTGCTAAACCTGAAAGGTGTTGGAAATCATTCAAGACATTTAGAATACCCTGGACAGAATTCGGAGAGCCATTAGAGAAGATTGATAAGTCATCGACAAATCAAAGGTGTGTCAATTTAGATTCGCTACATTTAGGATGGTAACTGAAAGTTCCATTTCCTGCCGCATCATCCAGACTCTGCTAAAGAATGTTCATTGTCAAACCAAACATATAAAAGGACATAGGGTCACCCTGCCTCAGACCTCTAGTACTTTGAAAATACTTATGAAGTGTACCATTAACACCCACATAGTAGGCTGGAGTAGTAAAACTTTCTTTTAGCAAGTCAATGTAGTCAGTAGAAGGATTTAGTAGGTCATTATTTTTGCTCGTTTATCAAAATGATAACCACTTCAACTCTAAGGCTAGGAGGTAATTTTCTAACAAGAGTCTTCCATTTATAAATGCAGTTTGATTTGTCAGATAATCCGAGGCAAGAGAGGCTTCAACTTAGCTACAAGGAGTTTGGAGACAACCTTGTAGATGGTGTTGCAACAAGAGATTGGACGATAATCCTTAATGATGGTGGCGCCAGGGAATTTGGCCAGAAGAGTGAGGATTGTAGAGTTTACTGAAAAGGACATGAATCTGGAAGTGAAAAAAACGAGAAATAGCATGCGAGAACTCATCCCTAATAGCTCCCAAGCAGATTTATAAAAGCTGGAAGGGAGCCTATCACGACATGGAGTCTTTCGTGGGTTAAGGTTAAACATCACTCTTCTGATATCTTCATTTGATGAAGGCCAAGCAATAAGGGACACTTCCTCCGAGGTGCAATGGCTTCTAGAGAAGTAAGAGATAAAAGACATTCGATCCAGAGTAGTTGTGCTAATGAGCGGCCCAAGAATGCCTTTGAAGTGAGAACCCGCCAGATTCTCTAACTCAGAAGGAGTAGAAGCAACTATTCCTGCTAGGCTTGTCAAGGTATGAATGGTGTTATAAGCAATTCTAGCTTGAGCAATATTTTGGTGGAATGGTATGTTCTAATCACCAGATTTAAACCAGTTTATTGTGGACCTATGTTTGATATATTTCTCTTTTAATTCTTCGTAGCATAGAGAGCTTGTCATAGATAGTTCTTTCTTCCTGAAAATTATCCTGAAAAGGACATTGTGGAGAGATTACTTAAGCAAGACGAAGTTGTTCAGTTACTTCTGAAACCCTTTCAGAATATCACAGTATTTGTCCTTGTTTACTGTTTTCAGGGCGTCCCGTAAGATCTTCTGTTTGCGCATCAACAGGGAGAGTGAGAAAGAAGTTACCTCTGTTATGGTCCAAGCATTGGCAACCGTGGATAGAAAATCCGGATGGGATGTAAAGTAGTTGAAGAATTTGAACGGGGCAGAGCCAGCCAAGGGGGTTTGCTACGAAAGAGAAATACAGCAAGGTGTGTGATCAGAATTTCTCGAGCTGAGAATGTAGCAAGGCTATTAGGAAAGGCTGATAGCCAGTCCTCATTGATGATTGCCCAGTCCAACTTCTTGGCAATAGGGTTAGGTTGCTGATTATTAGACCAGGAGACGTGTGCCATCTTCTTCTACATTGATCCCGAGTTTGAGACTGATCCAATAATGGACGGAATCAACAACCTTATATTGTCTTACACTTTCTTTAATGTGTCCAAGGAAGTACTACATCTACGAACAACTCTGTTCCAGTTCAAGAAAACAACTGACAAGTGCATTTTTTAAGAGAAACTAATGTTATGATATACCCTTATGCAAGAAAAAGAAGAGCCTCCCTTAGTTTTAATGTTTTTGTCGAGTTTTATAAAGGTATTACTGTTATGCAATTTGTATGTAAGAAATTATATTGAATATTGCTCGAATAAAATAAACTCTACACAGATGGTAATAGAAAAAAAATCTTTATACAAAGAACAAAAGAAAGCAAAACGAGACAAGAGAGAGAGAGGCAACAAGAACTCCAATCTGGTTAAACATGTCAAACCAACTAACAAAACGAGTGGGTTAATGATGGAATTGGTGTTTGAAAGTCTGTAACCAGTTGTTGAGACGCTCCATGGCTGAGAAGTCCACCTTCTTGGGAAAATTAGGGAAAGTAACAGCTTTGTGTTGTGGTCCCACCATCACTCGAAGCTTAAGCCCAGCCTCACAATAACCCGAGTGTGAGGTTATGAAATAATGAACTCCGGGTTCTGTAAGCCTAACAAGATCGTGTCCTGTCTTTTGCACAGCTACAGGAGACGTTGGATCGCAGGTCATGTATTCTAGATCACCGCTGATTTCATAGACGTCGTTGATTTCGTTGGCGTATTCGAAAGAAGACTATCTCCAACATGAAACTGTTTCTCTGAACTCCACTTGTTATAGAAGTCTCTGTCATATACTTTCCATCCTTGTGAGTCTCCGACCTTGTAGGTCTTTCCGACAGGAAGGATCTTGCTTGGTGGTGGTGGTGGAGGAACCGGACGTGACGGGTCATGGATGACAAGAACTTCGAGCTTCTGTCCCAATCCGCATTGAGCTTGATTTGAGGTGATGAAGTAGTGAAAACCTGGTTCCGTGAGAGTCACGACATCGTGTCCTGTGGTATAGACGGCTTTAGGAGAAGAATAGTCGCATAACTCGTATTCCAAAGAGCCAGAAACATGAGTCACGTCGTTGATGTTGGGATCGTATTCGAAGACGAGAGAAATCTCCCACGTGGAACTCCTTAAGGTCGGCCTCGGCCCAAGCGTAGTAGACGTCGTCCTTGGTAGTCCATCCCTCGGAGTCTCCAACTTTGTAGATCTTCGCTGAGCAGCAACCCGAGAGAATCGTGAAGCTCATCATCATCATCATCACGAACATGACGCTGAAGTTTCTTGTTCTGGTGGCGGCCATTATCTACCAGGAAAGATCACAAGTATGATCGAAGAAAGAAAGTTTTAGAAGCAAATCTTGAACTCAGATGAATCAGAAAGCGTGATGAATGTGTGAATGAAACAAAATAGATTACCTTAACCCTCCTTTTATAATATCTTACAATTTTTTTTTTCTTTTTTAAAGATTTTCCTTTCTACATTATTTCCTTTTTAATGATCTAAACTGTTTAACTTAGATAAGATTCATCTCAAATCTTTAAACGTTTAAAAAGTCTATAATCTTTTTCTGATTTGGTTTGGGTATGATCTTTAGTTTTTCTAATTTCATCAAAAGTTTTATCCTTGGTACACAAGGAACAAATTGGCATCTATATTTTTGAAACTAATAAATACATAGATAATTAATATCTAATTTTGTTGTTTCCAATTAATTCTGTTCAGAGAATAATGTGATATGTTGGATTTGCTTCAAAATTAACAAACCGAACGAGTGAAAAAGTTCGGTATAACTCAGGTTCGATGGGTCTTATCTAGTGTCAAAATAAGTAAACTAACTCATACCTGAATGTTTAAAGCTTAAATAGATTATGGTCTGATCCAAGAGTTAATTAGCTTAATATACACAAATAAGTTTCATATGCAAAGATGGAAAGTTGTATTGAATCGTGAAAAAATTAGGTGTAAAATAACTTAGATAACCTTCTATGTTGAACTAAATTACTTTAAATAGACAAGGTTGATTTAGGGGCTAGGGTTAGATTATGACAACCTATTATGATTTATTAAAAATTTTGTAAGCAATATATTATTGGTGTATATAGAGATATATTGGATTTTGGCTTAAAACCAAAATCTATTAAAAAGTGTTCTTTCGCTTTCTTTTCATATTTCTTCTCTTCTTTCACAATATTATTTATCTCTTTCTTTTCTTAATATAACTTTTAGATGTTTCTAAATTTTAATGTAAAAAAGAAAATGAACGGTTCTAATACAAATCACAACTGGATCGAAATTCTTGTATATCGTTCAAGGTTAGAACATATCATAGCCGGTTACTTCATGTGTTACACGTTTATATTTACCAAATAAGTGTCATATTTGTAAAAAATAATCCCAGAGTAATCTAAATCCTAAACAATAAATAAAGAAAATAGTTAGAGGGATAGAAGAAATATCCAGTTAACAAATATATTGAACATCCAATGCTGCTTAAATTTAAATGATATAACACATATGTGTCATTATCAAATTGTTCAAATCCAATATGTTAAGTAATGTATATACTTGTTATCGGGCATCCAATATTGCTAGTTGTTTTTTCGATCAGTGATCGGTCATCACTATAGATCTCAACCCAAAGATTGAGATGTTTGTTGGTTCACTCAAAGCGAATAATACATGTAACTGAGTGAGATTAGAAACTTTTAACTGGCTAAATCCATTTTCAAATATATTTTGGGCAGCTAAGATTGTGTTACATGTATAATCTTTGGTTTGGGGTCTATAAATATACCCGACAACTGATAGAAAAACCATCTAACAATAATGATTATCCTTTAAGGTTGAGGTTTAGTTTGTAGTACTTATCATGTGGGTTTGGGTTAGAGTTTACCATTGGGTTTAATATTTATCATTTGGGTTTAGAGTTAAGAGTTTGGATTTTGGATTTAAGTTATTCTTTGGATTTAGTGTTTAGGTGTAAAGTTTTATGGAGGTAAGAATTCAGTTAAACATAACATTAGCTCTCAAACACGCAATTGAAATATTTGTTATCTGGATAAAACATTATAAGAGCAACCAATATTGGTATTAGTTGTAAATGACTATTAAATCATAATGTAACAAGTTATCCTAAGTCTTCTTCTGTTTTTTTTTTCATATATCCAAAGGATTAGCTCTAAAACCAAAAGATAAACCATAAATCCAAAGGATAAACCCTAATCCAAATCCAGATGATAAACATTAAACCCAAAAGATAAATACTAAACCCTAAATCCAAGATAAACCCTACTATGAAGAGTGAACCTTAACACTATATCCAAAGGATAAACCTTAAATATCAAATTGTAAAACCTAATCCTAGTTTAAAGTAAATCCTAAATAATAAATCACAACAATCGTTAGAGGGATAAAAGAAATTATATTCGGTTAACATATATATTGGACGACCAATAGTGCTTTAAATTTGAATGATATAATACATACGTTTCATTAATCAGATTGTTCATATCAAATATGTTAAGTAATGTATACTTGTTATCAAGTTATCAATATTGTTAGTTGTTTTTTTCGATAAGTGATCGGTTATCACTATATATCTCAAACCAATGATTATTCGAGTAGATAATTTGATTTTTGTTGGTTCAATCAAAGCGAATAAATACATATAACGCAGTTGGGTTTATAAACTTTTAACCGGGTAACTTCAATTTTAATTATATGTTGGGGAGCTAATATTGTGATCTTTGGTTTGAGAGTTAAACATGTATAATCTTTGGTTTGGGATCTATAATTTGCAAGATCAAAAATATATATTGGATATACTTGAGCTTCTGCAAATGATAACAAAACTGTTAGCAAACTACAACTACTCAAAATAAAAGCATGAAAGATAAATATAAAACATATATTACTATGGGTACTTAACCATTAATAAATTACGTTAGCTGGTTAATTATCATATTATCATAGAATTTCTATTTGATATATCATATTAATGTTTTAAAATTGGCCATATATCATATATATGTTTTAAACATCGAAATGTCTAGATTCATTATGTCGATGAAAAGAAAGAGATGAAATATTAGATGTACGAATGAATATGGAGAGGGAGATAACAAAAGAGTAATAATTAATTTTGGGTCTTATATCTTATTGTGTACATATATTGTATCTAATATGTTAAGTTGTAATTTTTTTTTAATTTAAATTTATTCTAACAAATTTTTATAGGTTTCGGTTTTAGTAATATGGGAATTTTGGTAGAAAAGATGTTCACTAATCCACCTTTCCATCCCTGGAAATATGACATTTATTCTTATATATGGAGTGCAAATTAACACAATCCATTTGAAAAAATAGATTGGGTCAATCTATAACTCATTAAGGTTAATGAGTTAATGATTTAATTGTTAACCAATAAATAATAATTTATAAATTAAATAGTTATTAAATAAAAATATCATTATTATTTTTAGAGGTTAATCATTAAATTTTGAGAAAACAATAAATTATATTTTGGCAAAACAATATAATTTTCCAATTTTAGGGTAACATGAATTTACAGCTTTGGCAGAAAATATACGACTTTCTGGGCTATGGCAGGAAAACACCATTTTCGGGTTAGGCGGAAAGACATGCCTAAACCATTTTGGCAAGAAAGGATGATTATAAGATTTTAGCGTGAAAACATGATTTTGCGTTTTGGTAGAAAAAGTCAAATTTGCAGTTTTTGATGAAAAATCGATTTTGTGATTACTTTTAAAGTTTTTACTATATATAAAATTGATTATGTATTACACATATATTTAAAATATTGTAATAAATAAATAAATTTTAAATTTATTAAATAAATAAAAGATAGCTATATTTTTTGACATCAAAACTATTATATTAACTATTAATTTATTCTGTAATTTATTGATTAAATTAGAAGGTTAAACGGTTAATTTCATATTAAAAATAATCAAAGATATAACAGGACAAAAAATATAAATTTAAAGGTATACAGAGATAAAATATTTCTGAATATGTCATAATTAGCTAATTTATTGAAACCTTTAAAACTCTCATAAATAGATAAACTAGAGATAATGTTTGAATTTTTTTAATTTTACCCACAAATGTGATATCATTTTTTAAAATTTGTATTATTAAAACATGTGTTTTATGAGGTTTCTTTAGTTTTTTGAAATTATTTACAACAGAGTCATTACCTTTTAATTTGATATAAAAGAAATGGAACAAAATATTGTTTGGTTTGCATATTCTAAAGCAATATTTTCTCGTACAATATCTGACTGTAATTATATGTGTTTTGTCTATGTTAGATGGAATCAGAAGAACTCCGAGTTTCGACAACTCAGCCTTTATCCAGGGGAACTTACTGACCCTTTATTGGAAGATTGACAAACCCCATGGAACAGCGCATCTCCCATATCATTGGATGAACTCCCAAGAACCTGCCGCTCAAAGGAAGAGTTATTGGCTCAGATCTAGGCCAAGACCGATGTCAGTTCAGATTTGACATGGAGGAGGACCTTCACTTTAATAAACCTCGTGAGCAAATATAATTTTAGTAGAGAAAATTTTAGTAAGATCTGTTTGGAGATTGGACGACCAAATTTAAAAATAAAGTCGATCCGGTGAATTAATGTCTCGACGGGGACTGTCATGTGGTCGAAAGGCCTCCCATTTATAGTGCTGGTTGAGTTTTAATTATGTTGGGTCGAATTTTGTCTAAGCTAATCAAGCTTAGTCGAAAGTAGGACGAGATTCGAAGGACGATAAATTTTAGTCGAAAACTGTCCTAAATTATCAACAAGTTTCTTAATTATTCCGACCTATCTAATACCTTCACCAGCTAGTCTGCTTGCTTTCTCATTAATATGTCACATGCCATGCAAACCTGCCTCTTGCTGGCTAAGATTAAAAAAAAAAATAATAATAAAAACAAATCATGTGGCTGGAAAAACTTTCTTCAAAGGAGGGAAAGAGTGAGCAGCTTGGTGGCTGTGACTGCTGAAGCAGGACGCCAGCTGCCTCCTTTCAGCCAAGCTTAGTAATGAGCTAAAACCTCACGTGAAGTAACCACAGCTAGTATTTAACCCCTCCTCCAGCTGCTTTGGTCGTTTTGTTGCTGAAACAAAGACAAAAAATTTCAGAGAGAAAAGTAGTGAGATAGGAGAGAAAAAGTGATAGAAAAATCAGAGGAAAATAGAACAAGACCTTGGACGACTCTCTTACATCCTCTAGTGTAGTTCCTTGCTGTTGTAGAAGATCAGAAGGTGAAGTATCCAGAGAAAACCCTAGACTATATTCTGTCTTTGTGATGGACGCGATTTTGATTTCTGTTTTTAAACCAGTTCAGTCGCTAGTTCAGTTTAAAGGGAGGGTCATCTAAGTTCTTTTGTCCGCAGTTATTGTGGTAAGCTTCATTTTCTTGCCTCATACTGTCTTGATCAGAATCGGATCTTGTTTAGTTAAGTTGTTGCTTTGGATCATTTGTCTGAAGCTTTCTCCGGTTAGTTTTATTTATTTCGGAATAAATTAGTTGCTGAAATTGTTGTCTCATCTGTTATAAGCTGAATGGATTTAATCTTAACTGAGGCTGATAATGTTCTCAATTTGCCCTGACGTAAATGATAAACCATGGCATGAACCGAGCTGATAGGAACTAATTTAAGTTTCTTCTTCAAAACGAACGGTTGGATTGATGATCTTGTGTACTGAACTGCTTGTTTCAGGTCAGTGGTCGAGAAAGCTTGAACAATAAACCTGGTTCATCAAGTAGAGCTGTGTTCTGTTTTGGTAAGAAGTTGATCATGGACTGATAATTTTCTTAGAACTATTTATGAACTGATATAAGTTGATGATCTCAGCTGAGTTAGTTTCTGTTTGAACTGAACTGAATAATCTTGTATCCAAACGTCTTTGTCTTGGTTCAGCTTGTTGGAAGTCTGAAGATCATCCGGGTAACCTTGTGGGCGTTCTGAATCAGGAGTGGTAGTGGAGTGTGATTAGCTTGAGCTCGTGTCTAGTCTTCCTTAGTAAATATCATGGAATCAAAAGGTGAGTCTAGATAGATGTTGATAAGTTATGAATGAGTATTACTTGATTGCATACTTAATATTGTTGATTGATAAGCAAAGTATTTTAATCTATAATGAAATATGAAGGGTTTACCTTGTGCAAAAACTTTAAGGATTATTATGAATTATCTTTGAGTTTACCCTAAGCATTAGTACTTGTTCTTAAGTACTAAGTATACATATATATATGTATATTATTAAGTATATCAAATGAATCATGTAAAGTCTTATCATATTCACTCTCCCTAAAGTTTCCCCATTACCTTGACTTAGTCATGCGAATGAACAAGGTCATGAAGACCACGAATGATGGGGTAGGCACCCTGGAGGCCGTTGTACTGCATGACGATGTAGTCTCGAATGTTCATAAGGACGTTCGACGATGATGTTAATGCTAACTCACTAGGCTCGGTTAGCCTTTGTGGTTTATCGGGTCTAATATACATATTGTATTTAAAATATGAGTGAATGGTGGGGGATATTTAAGATAGGATTCACATCGATTAAATGATAGGCCTTATATATATAATAATTATAGAGTATATTGTGGCTTCTCGCTTTGGTTTAAGTTACTAGTGATTGGTTGTGCATGTTCTTGTTTGATTGTTGCACGACCGTCGAGTCAACTTGTACTTAAACCACTGCAACAATATCACCCAGATGTATATGTTCTTCCAGATGTTCAAAGTCTCTTCAGCTTATGCTCAAACGTATCAGAACCAGAAGCCGTACAAGCCTGATTGATTCAGCATTTATTACAAGCTAAGCATTAGTGGCGGATATGGTTCAATTGTAGTATAAGAAGATGGCCGCTCCAGCACCATTCCGTTGCAACGAGACATCTTGAAGTATGTGAAGAATATAAATATAGTTTGGATAGCAAGATACCGAGGAAGTACTAAACCATTTGATGTATAAGGGAAGATTTCAAATGCAACACTGTGAGCAGAACGACATACATAGCCCATTGTTCTGTGGATTGCAAGAAGGATATGGAAGCATACAACATCAAGAAGGATGCAGTGAGTTGGTTGTTAAGCGTCAAGCATCGTTTTAGGAATGTTACTCTAAGTTAGAAAGATTGTTGGAGTCAAATCGGTCACGACGAAATCAACGGCTCAAGTCCTCGAAAAATGTTTTCTTCTGGGTTTTGGCTCACGAAAGTTTTCGAGAACGATCAGCCACAAGGAGCAAGTCATCATATGGCGAGTCCCACACGTAACGTATGGGTCTCCACATGAAGATCCACAAACATAACGTACGGGTCGCCATATGGCGACCCACTCTCATAGAACACAGGTCGCCATATGGCGACCAACACTCATCAAGCATGGGTCACCATATGGCGACCCACACTCTCAAGGCACATGTTGCCATATGGAACCCTGCAATCAGGAAGCACGGGTCGCCATATGGCAAACCCGCACACACTGAACTCGGGTCTCCATATGGCGATCTGCACACGCGAAGCATGGGTCGCATATGGCGACCTAGACTCACACAGACCGTGTCGCCATATTGCGACCTAGACCCACACAGAACGGGTTGCCATATGGTGACCTGACCTCAAAAATCCGGTCACCATATGGTGACCTGAGCTCAACCATTCTGGGTCGCCATATGGAGACCTGACCTCTCCAAATTCGGTTCACCATATGGCGGACCTGACCTTTCAAAGACCAGGTCGCCATATGGCGACCTCAGCTCTCCAAGTCTGGGTCGCCATATGGTGACATGTGTCTGCCTTTTGATTCCTCTTCGAGTCGCGATCAAGATGCTTTTCGTTTACGCCTCAATCGGAGTTATGGTCGAGATTTTCGATTTAAACAAGTTAGAGTCGGCCAAACAAACCCTAGGTCGCCATATGGCGAGTGAGACCGTACCCATTGGCTTCCCTCTTGAATCTCGATTGAAATTCTCTTTGTTTCGTCTCAATCGGAGTTACCGTTGGACTTTACGATAAAAAACCCTAAAAGACTCATTTTCCCGGATGAAGTTCATGGTTATCGTATAAACGACAACAATTAACTCAATCATCACGATTGTCTAAACTATACGAGAAGCGTTAAATTTCTATCTAAAGCGACGTCGTATCATTAAACATTCTTCGAAGAAATCGTAAAAACTTTTAAGTCAAAATACGGGTCAAAAGGCCTGGAAACGCGGCAAAATACCCCACTTGCGATTTCATACGAAATTGAGCCAAACAATGTTATGACAGTGTATCTTTTACTAGCAGAAGAAGATAAATCTCGCAAAATCGGAAGATAAATGTCAAAGTTTCGAAAGATAATGATGAGATCGAGATTAAAAAACGAATATTTCCGCCGAAGCGATAAACTGGACCTAGGGGCAAAAAAGGAAAGGGAAACCGACCCAGAAGGCATATATAAGGGTAGCTGAAAGCTAAAGGCAAAGGACCCCGGATTTTGACTAGAGAAGGTCTGTTAGCTTATAAGAACTTAGAACTTAGGTGGCTAGAAGGAGAGACTTATGCTCAGACGTTTCTGCATCTTTGTTCGACAATTCCGATCTCCTATGACTCTACAACTCATTGCACTTAGAAACCCTAAGCTTTATTCTCAACAAGCTCGGTTTCTATGACTGGCATTCGATTACCAAACGAACTTGCTCCGGCAGTTCGATCTCTTGTCCACTCTTTTAATTGAACTAAGTTTGGCTTTATCCTCGAAAAGGGATACGTAGGCAGAGTTTCATAGGTTCAGTCCGAAATCAATCAAAACCTTTACTCATATATTTTTCATATTTTGTTATCAAGCTGCGACTCAACTAGGTTGAAGGTTTTTGGTTGCTATAACTAGGTACTTGTTAACATCTCTTGCGGCCGAAGCTTTGATAATCCTTTGTAATGATCGCAACGCTCTTACGCGGATTCGAAATAAGATCGACTTTTTCTATAGATCCATTTTGTTATCTTTTCATACTTTCCGTGCTTGAAAAATCGTAAACCTAGTCGCCACTTTTCGCCACAGGCGGAGCACCGAAACGAGCTCCGCGATTTCTCTCACTAAACAGAAAGGGCAACGATGAAATCTATCAAACCCTGTAAGTTTGTCTCATTACCGAGTTGGAAAATTTCAGCGGATAAGGTTCGACCAAAAGACGTTTTTCGAAAAAAAATTGAAATATAAAAACTTGCTCTCCCAGAATTTTGGAGAAACCCAAGATAACTCACGGAGAAAGGAAGCACATCAAATCGACGCACAACCCCCCACTGTTATACTTCTACCCGAACATTTTGAAGAAACGATGTTGATCTCTATTGAATCACTCGAAACCTAAAACGGATGACGAAAACTAAACTAAGCAAAACGAGAGTCGTATCCCTCACTTCTAAACATTTGTCTGAACCTAAGATACCGTAATTTCAAGCTTCAATTCTACCTGACATATTCAGTAAATTGTCGATGATTATGGTTAAACTACTTCGGAAAAAATACTCAAAATCCCCTCAGATCAATCTTGCGAAACGAGAAAATCTCCTGATTAAGTGAGTCCCCGATAATTAAGCTCATCACAGCCCAAATTTCAAGGCTAAAACCCAAAAACAAAATTGGGAAATAGCCACAAAACGTGAGTTTCTGAAAAAACGGCTATCGTACAGCGACACTCAAAAACACGCTTACATAACGACTTTCTTAAAACTAAACTCAACAACATTTTACGAAACAGCTTTCGTAAAACCAACTCATGACATATGGCGGAATAACTTTCGTAAAATTAAAGCGCAACAACATTTCTAAAACTGCTTTCTTAAAATCAAACGTGACAATATTTATTGGAACATCGTTCAAAAAATGAAACCAGTTATGCATTTTATAATACAACTTTCGTAGAAAAAACTTGAAAACATTTACGAAACGACCGCACCAGCATACCATCGAAGCTCGAGTAGGACCAGTGCAACTCGTTGAATGGCGAGTTGGACCGAACGAGCAGCCCTTTGGATCACCTTGTGTTCTCCTTTCAATCCCGATCGAAACACTTTTAGTTTCGTCTCAATAGGAGTTTCCGTTGAGATTCTACGATTAAAACAAGCTGGACGCACACCGTCCAACTCGCCCTGATGGCGATTGGATTTAATCCCTACAACTCGCCTCATGGCGAGTTAGGTAAGGCATGTAGAGCGTATCCTTATTGTTCTCTTTCATCTCGATCGAATTTTTTTTGTGTTCATCTTAATCGGAGTTTCCTTTGTTATTTACGACAATAAAAAGTAAGATTTGCCCGACTCTTGGCATCCTACTCGCCCTCTTTGGAATCCTACTCGCCCTCTTGGGAATCCTAATCGTCCTTACCTCAATCTTTGCGTTCTTCTTCAAATCTCGATCGAAACATCTCTTGTTTCGTCTCAATTGGAAGTACCTTTGGAAATTTACGATAAAAAACGCAAAGACTTATTTTCCCGTATGAATTCAAATGGATCATATAAAACGGCGATGGTTAACTTAACACCTTAGTCGCCTAACTATAAGAGTAATTTGATTGAAATCGTATCTAAGGTACTCTTTCGAAGAAATCATAAAAACGTTTAAGTCGAAAAACGGCCCTAAAGTTGTAAAGGCACGACTAAAAGTCCACTTACAATTCTTAACGAAATCGAGCCCAATGATATTTTCGGCGATCTATATTTATTTCCAGGAGAGATAAAAGTCAAGATCGGAAGGTAAATGTCAAGTTTCAAAGATAAATACCAATACCCGAAAAATATGGATCGACGCAATCAAAAACCGCAAGACAGGTCCGAGCCTAAACTGATATTTTACTATTCTTAAGGGGCCTTACAGACACGAGAAGAAGAAGGGGAAATGAGCAGGAAAAAACGAAGAAGAGGTGAACCCAAACCATCGAGAAAACTAGGTATGTTCAACTTGGAAGTTAGGATCTAGGAGAATAGTCTAGCGATCTAGGTCTTAGCATTTCCTGTCTCGGTCTATTGTTCTGTGACTGTTCAGGCATCTCTTGCAAACCAATCTAAACTCTCGGATAACCTAGAAACAATCGCCATCGCATACTCAGCTCGCTTCCTAAAGAAAGAAAGAACTAGAAATGCGAACGTCGTCTTAAAACCGACTCGTTCCTAGCAATTTTTTAAACCGACATATTTCTAGTCGTCACCCAAAACTCACCAAGTCACAATCCCAGCATCGTCTTTAAACCGACCTGGACTGTCGATCATACCAATCTTCGAAATAAAAAACGTACACAACCCTTCAAAACATCTCAGCCGTTTTCTTTCATAAAAAAGAGAGAGGGAGTAGGTACGTATATTATACTGAAATACTCCCATACTTCAAATTTTTTTTCTCGGAATCAGAAAAATCTTTCCACAAAGAAAACTCTCGCCAGAATTACACAGGAAAATCATTTAGGCAATGCGCTGCCTCATAAAACCGATCATTCATTACTTCTGCATGACTATAACATTTATATGGAAGAGCGTACGGGAAAACAAAATCGGTGTCATAAAAAACGACTTCGCAATGCGAAAAAGAGAATAAGGAAAATACATTCCTCGTTCACAAATATCACAAGTAATTTGTGAGCGACATTCTCAATTTACTTATATTCTATTAACTCCTTGTAAAACTGCGCGAAACATCCTTCTTATACCACAACAAGTTATGTGAAGAAACTTTCGGGAACGAACGTAGCAAGTTATGCGGAGAAAGTGTTTGGACGATTTACGTATAGCTAAAAACAAAGTCATATAACTCGTCTCTCAACGAAAAAAATTAAAACTTTGTCTCTTCGCAATACGATCTTACAGATCTCTTCTTTAGCCATGTGACTCGCTGGCTTATGCCTCCCATCTCCCTGGTCGTTCGAGCAGGCAATCATCTCGCACAGTTTCTTTATCGAGCCTCTAGGTTTTCTCTTCATCATACAAAAACAAAACAATTTTTGTGCGACTATTGGAAACAATATATGAAATATCCATCGTATAACACCATTAGCCATCTTAGCAGAAAAAACTCTGACCTGGCCATCAATCTCGACAAACGCGCTTTGGCACTCAGCCAATTATGCCTTCCGATAAAAGCCCGAACCAGAATTCAGCATCCTCTTTGGAACAATTCTAAACTAACATACATTAATGTTAACACGAACGTACCATGGTCTAATCCGTGACCAGCAACGTCCTCGGCTATGCGGCTGAACACATCCTTCAAAATGAACCAAAATGTTTAAGCGACTACTGCTCCATCCAATCATTTAACGCAAAATGACATCCACGATTAGTCTAAAAACGCCAAGTGCAAATAATTATCGTATAACCCAGAATCGAAATCATATGATAAATCTTAATATCAAAAATTAGTTGTAACCACCAAACGGTTAACGGTAAACTTAAACTTGTCGACAACCGACCAAGTTCAATATGTTCCGCAGTTTACTATAAACCCCACAATATTTTACAAGTAAAAAGCGGCACATAAGGAAAACTCGTAACAAAGCTCCTAGAAGCATACAAAACAGCCTTAACTATACACGAAATAAATATCGGGGGGCCGACTCTTCTCAAAGCACAGTGAAGGAAGTCGCACATCCTCATGGTAAAATTTATGTGAACCATTTGTCCTAATTCTTCGCTAACAAATAAAACAATTTAACGTCTGAACATGAACAACAGTTTTGGCTACGAAGATCCCAAATAAAACAAAACGTTTCTCTACAGTAAGGTTAAAACAAAACCCTTACGATGCCACACATCTTCAAGCCCGCAAACATTTCAAGCACAAAATGCGAAATACGAAAGAAAAACTCGACCTTCAACACAGCGAGACGTCGCTGACGCTCGAAGAACTGTTTTTCGTCAAAAATTTCCGAAACGGAAAATCACCTTAAAAACAGTCCATACCCGACTTTAAAACACACACACCCTCTCAAACACGTGTCTTTCGCAAAAGTTCAAAATGGTAATATCTACCAATAAGTTAAGTTGCTGATCACAACGAACTCTCAACGTCCTAAACAAACTAAGTTATCTCACAAGGATAGCTCTCGTACATCCGACACAAGGATAATAGCGCTATAAAGAAATCCAATTTTTTGTAGAACTTTTGGGAGACTTAAAAATTGTCCTCGAAGAGATGATCGATTGTGACCATACAAGTCGTATAAGCCGAGAACATATCACAGACTTTAAAGCGGTACGGAATCAGGTTGAAATTGCAACACGCAAAACGAAAGCCGATTAGTCATCACACAGCCTTAACCGAGAGTAAACCTAGGTCTTGCCCTAAACCCAGCAACTTGTCTCTAACGTCTCAAGGCATGAATATCGAACGATACGAGATCTTGAAAGCATGCTCTTCGTTCACATCTAAACGCTCGGGACTTTCACCACATTTCGAACGAGCAACGAATAGAACGATCTACAAAGATGAGTTAGGTTACGAGATGACAAATCATAATATTTCCTCTACACGCAACTACTGACACAATCTTAAATCTTAAATCCTTTCAATAAAAAGGATCGTTCAAAGCCATCTAGGCTGGATTCAAAGCCACATACGGCCCGTACCGTAATAATTAAACGGCCACACAAGGGCCTAATGATAAAAATAAAAACGCCACACACGGCCCAACACAACTAAGCATAAAACGGCCACGCATGGCCACATATATGTCATAAACCAGAGAACATAATCTAGATCCTTCAAGGGTCTAACACAAAGTTTCCCGACATCGAACAACCAAACATGCCCACAGATTGATTCACCTTGACCCCCACGTCGGTAACCTCGGTCGCGGACTCCTCTGTATCGGAGAGAAACTGGGATGGGATACCATTATCCAAGCACCTTCTCCTATGGAGGAAGGACCAGAGTCTCGACACCTTCCCACTCATCCATGTAGCCAGTCATCTTGTCCATCTCGGTCTGGAAAACGTAGTCGCTGGCCGTTGTCCGCGACAAGCACGAACGGCTCCACCTTCTTATTGGTAAGAAATTTTACTATTCATCCTCGTACTTTCGACGATGATACCGTCTAACTTGCACAACCAATTTACACGCCCACTAGAGTCTCACGCTAAATGCCCACGGCCAAAAGAGCTGGGGGGCTAAGTGTTGGGGTCATAATCGGTCACGACAATATCAACGGCCTCAAGTCCTCGGAAAATGTTTTCTTCTGAGGTTTTGGCTCACGAAATTTTCGAGAACGATCAAGCCGCAAGGAGAAAGTCATAATACGCGAGTCCCACACGTAACGTACGGGTCGCCACATGACGATCCTCGAACATAACATACGGGTCGCCATATGGCGACCCACTCTCATAGAACACATGTCGCCATAGCACTCAGCAATCATGGGTCGCCATATGGCGACCCACACTCTCAAGGCACAGGCCGCCATATGGCGACCCACCACTCTCAAGGCATAGGTCACCATAAAGCGACCAGCACTCGAAGCACGTGTCACCATATGGCGACCCACACTCTCAAGGCACGGGTCGGCCATATGGCGACCCAAACACACTGAACCCGGGTCGCCATATGGCGACCTGCACACGCGAAGCATGGTTCACCATTTGGCGACCTAGACCCACACAGTCCGGGTCGCCATATGGCGACCTGACTTCACCCAGTCAAGGTCACCATATGGCGATCTGAGCTCAACCAGTCTGGTCGCCCATATGTCAACCTGACCTCAAGCAGTTCCAGGTCGCCATATGGCGACCTGACCTCTCAATTCCGGGTCGCCATATGGCGACCTCAGCTCTCCATTTCTGGGTCGACATATGGCGAGCTCTGTCGTCCTTTGTATTTCTCTTCGAGTCGCGATCGAATGCTCCGTTTCAAATCGGAGTTACGGTCAAGATTTTACGATTAAACAAGTTAGAGTCCAAACAAACCCTGGTTGCCAAATATAGCTCCCAGGTCGCCATATGGCAAGTGAGACCATACCCCTTGACTTCTCTCTGAATCTCTATGGAAATGCTCTTTTGTTTCGTCTCAATCGGAGTTACCGTGGAACTTTACGATTAAAACCCCAAAGACTCATTTCCCCGATGAAGTCATGTTATCGTATAAACATCAACAGTTAACTCAACATCACGATTGGTTAAACATACAACAAGTGTGAACTTCCTATCTAAAGCGACGTTGTATCATTAAACTTTCTTTCGAAGAAATCGTAAAAACTTTTTAAGTCGAAATACGGGTCAAGAGGCCTGGAACACGGCTAAATACCACTTGCGATTTCATACTAAATTGAGCAGAACAATGTTATGACGGTGTATCTTACTAGAAGAGAAGATAAATCTCGCAAAATCTGAAGATAATTGTCAAGTTTCAAGATAATGATGAAGATCGAGATAAAAACGAATATTTCCGCGAAGCGATAAATTCGACCTGGGGCCAAAAGAAAGGAAAACCGACCTAGAAGGCATATATAAGGGGATCTGCAAGCTAAAGGCAAAGGACCCGATTTTTGACCTAGAGAAGCTCTGTTAGCTTATAAGACTTAGACTTAGGTGGCTAGAAGGAGAGACTTATGCTCAGAGTTTCTGCATATTTGTTCGACAATTTCGATCTCCTAAGACTCTACAACTTATTGCACTTAGAAACCCTAAGCTTTATTCTAGACAAGCTCAGTTTCTATGACTGGCATGTGATTACCAGATGAACTTGCTCCGGCAGTTCGATCTCTTGGTCACTCTTTTAATTGAACTAAGTTTGGCTTGATCCTCGAAAGAGGTACGTAGGCAGCCTTCATAAGGTTCAGTCACGAAAGCTCAACTCAAACACTTTACTGATATCTTTTTCATCATTGGTGCTCATCTGAGCTGTCGACGCTCGCATCTAGGTTTAGAGGTTATTTTGCGGTCTGCTAGACGTACGATAACTTCTGTTAACCGAGCTCTGCGGCCGAAGTCTTGATAATTCACTTTTTGCACAATGATGGCAACGCTCTTGACACGGATTCGAAATAAGATCTACTAAGTGTTGGAGCAATCACTCACATATCAGTCTGCGATAGTTTATTCCTTGGGAACGGTGAAGTAGTGTATCCAGTATATGATCATTTGAAACGTAGAAGATCATAAGGAGCAGAGTATCAGAGGAGAGCTCGATAATCAGAGATATTCAAGATTTGTTTAAGGTGACCTTGAAGGATTGTCGACATCTAGAAGTAACATGTTCAGTATATGTGCTGAACATGTTTGCATTGCAATAGGATTCGGAATCTCTGCAAGTTGGTTCTGGATGATGTAAAGTAGCATATAAGATTGTTGGAGAAGTCTACCCTAGATCTTGCATATGCAGCGTACCCATGTCAGTGCAAAGAAGAAGGACAGAGTTTGTGATTTCTTCTCTCAGCAGTGTGAATCTAGTCCTACGGAACTGACCATCAGAATAAGTCAATCAACTATCAATATAGATGATTGTTAAGATCAAGTTGCAAGTGCAGTTGTTTTCCCAAGTCGTTCGATGGAAGACGCTTAAGTTTATCGTAATATGTTGCTGCTTGGAATTAGAAGTTGAGATTCTAAGACAGTGGAACTGTCTGAACAAAGGGTTGTTGGGATCGAAAAAACAAAATAAAAATCAATGCTATCTGAAGAGATGGCAGTGTCTAATCACTATTACCTAATGAGTCAAAGTTGTCATTGGATTAGCGCAGAGTTTTCCAGCTTTTTCAGCATATCATTCCGCTGAGCTGATTCAACTAAGAAAGGGTGTCACCTTGGAATAAAGTATGAGATGATTGAGAAGCGTGCAATCATTTTGAGAAAGACTAATCGTCTACGTCTATCTTAGCTATGCATGAGCCTAAAGAGCCTAACATGTACTAGATGTATGGCGCATCATGTGTTTGTTAGTGTGAATGCAATGCATGACACGATAGAGTAATCGTTAGCATCAAGGGATGCTAAAGAAAGCATAGTAAGTTATCCGAGCCGGTGCTTGCTGTTGCCGTTCTAACGACCGTCACTCTCGTCCCGGGGCGCTAAGGACTGAAGGGAACAGACGGCAGTGTTTTGCTGACGCCTCGAATCAATCTTTGTGCGACATGCTATGTTTTCTATGCACAAGCTGAAGTTGGCTGCGACTTTGTGTTTGGACATAAAATTCACAACCATTTCAGTATGGAGAAAGGATGCAGTTTTCAATGATCGAAGAATCCCTACGAACAGCAAACACAGTTGTTTATGTTTAGAGGAGAGGAAATTCGTGTCGATATTGAAAAGGATCGCAAGAAAATGAAGCAGAATTTGGAGTGATTTATTCGCGGCCGCCTTATAAGGAGAGAATGGATAGCCTTCAAGATTGCAGTAGTAAATCAAGATGAATTTCTCATTTGTATATGACAAAATCAGTTGAAGGATGAGAACTTAAGGAGGTGATGGGTGGAACTGAATGAAGAGGAATTTTAGAGGATAGTAAGAGGACTGTGACATGTACAAATTCAATAAGAGGAGCGTGGGCGAAGGAACCCAAATCCTACCTGAAGTTAAGCATAATGATTAGAAAAGAGATGTAAGTGAACCCCGAGGGAGATTGATGAATGAAAGAAAAGGTATGACCATAAGGAAAAATGGAAATGCCAAGGTATTAAGATATAAGAGATGTATGCAATATATACAGTCTGGAGTCGACGTACAAGAGTACTCAATTGGTGAATAAAGCTTGAATAGACGGACTTGTTGTATCCTAGTTGCTGACATAATAAAAAAAATAAGCAAGCAATGGAACCACGATTTGCATGGGAAACATTAAAAGATTGAGTTGTTCAACAAGATTATGAAGAGGGTCTCACATAGATTAGATGTGTATAGAAGCTTAAGGGAATTTAGTCTAGGAAGGGGTGAGTGTGTGTATTTCAGAGAAGCACCTAGGTTTAAATCATGTTAGCGTGATTGATCGTGCAGGTTCTCGTTTGATTGTTGCACATTTAATCAAGTTGACACCCGAGATGTTACTTTCACGTGTTGCACATCAGCTAACATCCACATTTCCATGTTGTCGATATGACAGAAAGGCAGATAGAAAAGTTTCAGAAGTGATAGTATTCAGGGATCAAAGCTGTCAAAAGAAGTATGCAGACCGCAGTGTATGAGAGTTAGGTGCTGTAAAGAATTGGTTTCCTTGAAAGTGATTGCTCATAAAAGAAAGGATTGTTTGTAAGAGTTAGGGAAATCGACGATCTGTTATATTGATTTGTACCGAGTAGTGAGTTTATCAGAGTTGGAAAGGTTATCTATTGACCAGAGCTTCTTTCAGACATACCATTGACATCTGTGAGGCGATGTTGCGTAAGCTTTATATCAGATTCATTAGGCACTGCTGAAACCCGAAATCTGGCAACTCAATTTAGGTTATTGACACAGTGTGTTTATTGTTCTAGCAGGGTATAAATATCCTAAAAAATAACTGTCACATTAACCCTTAATCCTAACACACAAAAAATACTCTTGCCAAGAGAGATTAGGTGTAGTACTTAGGGATCGAATCCACAGAGAGCAATGGCACACAATAGATTTCTTATTTCTAAGGACTAAGCTAGGTATATATATATATATATATATATATATATATTATATATCAGTAGTATTTAATCAATTTAAGGAAATATTCCTTATTAGAATCTGTAGATGCAATATGGAAATATGCTAATAACGTAAATATGGAAATATGATACTAAACTAACTTAGATGCAAATGTAAATGTCTAAACTAAGTTTCAAGCTTAATGGAGTATAGGGAATAGAAGCACGAGAATGTAAATATTCTAGACTCAAAAATTAACTATTCTAACCTTTTAAATCCAATTCTCATACGCGAGCAAAAGGAAAGACCACCGATTGATGGCTAAGGCCTGATGTCAAGCGAACGGTGAAATCAAAAAGGAAGTGTGAACGAGATTTGATATGTTCACCAAGCTAATTAGACCATCTTCGCATGCGCCTAACAACCTAGTTCAATAGAGTCTATTAGATACAGCACCCTACTCTAGTAGTCGTCCATGTCCTACTTTCAAGATTCTATTTCGCTACTCTAGAATGCAAGCATTAAGCACAACTCAATTGATGGATATTAACTTTAATCTAGAAATCCTACTTTGAGGCTAATCAATGATTGCTATCATTCAACCCTAAATTTAGTTGATAAGTACTCATACATAATTAGAGTAAAAATAATAACTGAATATAATTCATAGATAAAATATCGGGGTTCCAATACAAGTTCCCTAAGGAGTTAATGAATCTTCTCCCTAAATACTCTAAAACTATAATAGAATGCTTGTGCACCTGCACACACACACCCCTCGCTGCACACCTTTTTTCGGTGTGATACATAAAATATAAATTATAAAACCCTAAAATCTAGGTCAAAACTCGTCCAGGGGTAATCTTGAAATCTTTGTGGTTGGGCTTGGGATTGGGCTATCTGCGAATTTTTCATCGATCGATGTCAAGTGTTCAGCATCGATCGATCTTGGTCTTGTACCATCGGTCGATGCCAAGGTTGTGTCGTCGATCGACGACTATCTTGTACTTCGACTCTCCCAATAATCAGCTACGGATTATTCTCTTCTAAATGCTCCCAAAAACTCCAAGTATCTCCATATATCTCCAAAACGTACCTTGACCAGTAAATACCTCAAAATATAGCCCTATACACACATAATAGACCCCAAATAGAGACTATGACATGGCCTAAAACTAGTAATAAATAAGTTATATTCACTCCCCCAGACTTAATATTTTTGCTTGTCTTAAGCAAAAAGCATGTGAAAGAGGTTTTGAAAAAGCGAAGATTCACATAATGTCTAAGTATAATTGTCACCCTACTTTGTTGCAACCACATCCTATCAAGTCAATCACAGAAAAACTTTATATACTTATGCTAGTATAGGCAACCAAATCCGTTACTAACCAACAACTTAGCGAATACTAGTCTAACTCTCCCCTATACTGATTTCATTTCTTTGCATAAAATAAAAGTGCAGGCTTTACCATTGGGAGTATCGATCAAAGGACTATATGGGACTTTTACCTCTGCAAGTATCTGAACACACAGGTAGTATTCTCTGATTCCCTTTCCTCTCTCTCTTCTCACTTCTTCTCAGTCAATGTTTCCCTTCTTTTGAGGTATCATTTTTATTTTTAATTGACTGAGATATTTAGACAGGTTTCCATGAATCAAGCCCTAATGGTTTTTGCCACCAGATCATGTTCACTTCTTTTTGACATTTATTTCTTTCTAAAATCATATGAATCAAGCTTTAATGGTTGTAGCCACCAAATAATGGTCCAATCTGAAGTTGGAGAGAGAGGGGAATTAGAAGCACACAGAATTTTACCTTCCAGACATGCAGAAGGAATCGGATTCAGTGTATATCAAATCCAAAAGCAAGCAGATAATCTCAGGATTAGTTGTGAAAATCAGTTTCGGTTCCTTCAATCTTTCTAAGCAAGTGTGATATAGTGGCAAGATAATCCACTTTGGTATATCTAGTAATCTCTGCAAACAACCTTCTAAGAATGGTGATAAAGTGTGGTTAGTTAATAATAAATCTTGATCAATAGTCTCTTTCTTCACTCAATAAAACGTTTTGAAATCTTATATATATAATAAACTCAAAAATAAATAAATAGCGTTAGAGAACCTCCCCCATAACTTAAATTACACTGCCCCCCAAGTGTAATTCACGACCCAAATTGGTTAGGAAAAATCAAATTCATAAGTAAATAGTCTAAGTAGAAAACTCTATACCTCTCTTTGTTATGAGAGCGTCGATCGATGGTAGGCGGGTTTGATTGATCGATGTCGGCGATCACTGTCGACCGATGGTGCCTCTATGGGGTCAATCGATGGTGGTTTAAATAGTTTGTAGAAACGAAGTAAAACTTGAAATAAATAGTAGTTATAAGTAAAAACTAAAAAAAACTTACTAAACAGTGATTTGCCCTCCCACTCAACGCTTGGTTATAGTCTTAAGCTCGACGTTTTGAACTGTTCTGTTTAGAATGGAGGTAGATCAACACTTGGAAAACAAGTGTCTACATCTTCTTTGCTCTTCTGAAAACCATGTAATAACGAAGCTTATCATTGCCTCATCTCCTCTGGCTTTTCTCGTTCTTCATGATCTCCTTAGCAACCTCCACTAAATGTATTCTCCTTTGTATATTCTCAATATTGCTGCTGTAGCATTTTAAGTTTAGCAAGATGTAGTTTCTGATATATCCTCCAATTTCCGAGAATTTATCCTTCATTCAGGCTCTGAGAAAAATCAATCTTATCGAATATGTCTTCTAATTGTTTTTATGCTGCAAGACTCTTGTCTTTAGACCTTAGCATCGATCGATGGCATGATGCTGTCATCGATCGATGTCACTCTGTTTTCTCCAATCGCACGCTGTACTTGAATAATATCCAAATCTTGCTTCATTCTCAATCCATGTGTGTAGTCAAACCGGTGATGCACTTGTCTATAGGATAGTAGACAGATCAAGCCTCTTGTATAAATCATCCAGTGACATCTCTTGAGCTTTTGTAGATCTCATGCACGATATCGTCAATCTCTGCTTTGTTGTATGTTTCTTGCTTCTTCATAGACATAGCGATCTTTGCCACATGTTCAGGTAAACATATGTAGTTGTGCTCAAACATAGTAGCCTCTTTCTAGAACTTCCCTGATATCTTCTTCTTGCACATTCCACAACTCTTCTGTCTGTACGCTCATGCATTGTCGTTCTCATCTCTATAGATGTCATACTCATCTTTCTTTATCCAATGGAAAGTTCTTATGCCATTAGCATCATAAGCTGCTCTTTCCATGCTCTCTACGCGACGTCTATCAGTAGTGGGTTTATCCAATCGACTGATCATGGATTTCTGAACTAAAAGGATCAGAGGTACAAAACTGGTTCACCCTTGGAATGCGTGTCGATCGATGCATGTCTTTTGGCGTCGATCGATTTTCGTTGTTTGGGGATGTACAGATCATCGTGGATTGGCACATTCTTTTGTTCCTCTCTGTCGATCGATGCATGTACTTGAGCGTTGATCGATGGCTTGTTGTGCAAATAGAGCTCCTAATCAGTATCATAACAAGGGCATCTGCACATCCTGCTTTGGTATGTTTAGAATTCTGCCATAAAGATCTCGTGCACGTCTTCCTGGTCTTTTAAAATTCCAAACTCATCTAGTCTAAGATAACCATTATCTGCATCTTATGTTCTAGACTTTGGTGTGGGTTGCGTTTGATGTCTGTTCGATGGCCAAGATATGTCGTCGATCGATTGCTTTATTATCTGCTTCCAGCATTCATTACCCAGTCAGCTTCTTCTAGCTCTAGGCTGCGGGACTCAATCAGCTCTTCCCTCCTTGTAATCCGAATCGTATTGCTTTGTAAGCTTCACTGATATCCTCGTATGCATGGTGGGTGTCGATCGATGGTAGTGGGTGACCGTCGATCGATACTTGAGTATCAGGCTGTCGGCCAGAAAATATTTCCAGCTCCATTAGCCATCGAATATATATCTCCACTCTTCTTTCGTGACATGTAGAATTCTACCATCCATAGCTCGTGCTGACCATCTGGAGCTCTCATAATGTTGAACTCATCTGGTTGTAGATAACCATATTCCTTTCGCGTTCTGCTGCTAATCTAGTTGCGACTCTGAATACAACCACTATCGATCGATGGTGAATGGTTACCATCGATCGACGTCGAGTTCCAAGTTGATGGAAATATGAAAAACACCAGCTTCTTCCATAGCAATACCTCGGTATTCAATTTATTTCTTCTTCTATGTAATCTCGTCGTACTCGAGCGTAGGATGTGTTGTAGTCGAGATTTGTGGCGTAGGTGTTGAATTGGCTCTGAATGATGGGTATCGATCAATAATGAGGCATGGGTGTCGATCGATTTTGAATGACCGTCGATCGATGGTGTGGGTTTGGTGTCGATCGATGCTACTTCTTATTATTCCTAATTGGACTCATAACGCATAAGAATGTGGCTACAAACTCTACATCATTACAGAATTCAAAATCAAAGTATACTTGTTCTTATTTTGACAGGTTCATAAAAAATATTCTGATAAATTAGAGATAGATTACAACATGTTTAGCTTCATATCGCAGCATAGCTTCTACAGTGGACCATGAATGCTCTACGAGTAGCTAGGCAAAGAGTTCAAGTCATATCTTCATGTCATCACTATGGAAGCTCGTAGTTGGGACTAGTGTTGATCTGCACTGCGAACATCTATTTACCATACCTCCTGCAGTTTACTCTCTGAGAAATCTACAAACGTGCAACGGAAAACGTTGGAGGGTTCCACTCTAGGTTCAGCTTCTCTGCATAGATTTTGCGAATAAGGCTCACT
Organism: Moricandia arvensis; assembly: GCA_905132765.1. Classification (NCBI taxonomy): domain Eukaryota; kingdom Viridiplantae; phylum Streptophyta; class Magnoliopsida; order Brassicales; family Brassicaceae; genus Moricandia; species Moricandia arvensis. The sequence continues at coordinate 6,308 of CAJHQP010006348.1, read as the reverse complement.
GCATGATCAGTATCATAGATGGGCATTGGGATATATCGTGGCGTTTTCGATGCAAAGGCATGGATCAGCGAACTTTCAGGAGCACTTTTCTTTTGCACGACCAAATCCTCTGCTTCAGCTGCCTCTCTATATGACTTGAACTTTCCAAGACCTCATCTGCATTGCTCATGGCAGTTAAAACTGACATGAGCAGAGCTACGACAGATATAATGAGTTTAATCAAAGAAGTCTTCAAATGTTTGTTTTCACGACAAATGGATTAACTGGGTGATGCCACTTGTATCAACTGCGTCTCTATTCTTTCCTCATCACGACTCGGTCCTTGGTATCGTACTACCTCAACGTGCGATCAGACAGTTGACCCGTATGTCGCCATATATCTTGCATTCTCTGTAGTGAAGTCTTGCTCAAGTTACACACACAAAGGTCAGCATGGATGTAGTATACCAGGTGTCAAAGTTGCAACAAATAGCCACGGATCAACAACTTACTCTTCGCCGATGATGACTATGTTTCTTCACAAGATCAAACATGACGAAGCTGCTTCAATAACTTATGAAGATTTTGGGGCTGTACAGAGGCTGCTGTCGGGACAGAAAACATCAACTCCTAAAATATTCTATCATTATCTTCTGCTACAAGAACAGGTCTAAAGTGAAAAACCAAGGCAAAGCTAAGCCTCTAGGCTCATGATAAGGAGGGTGGTGCTGGTAAATACAAGCGGTTGCCGGAGCATTTTTTAGGCTGTAGAAAGAAAGACTTTTCGCTCCATAGTGGACAGAATCAACAACAAGCTATTGCGACTGTTTTACAAAACTGCCTCTCCACTGCTAGGCAAACTAAACTTCCCCATATATCATCCTCTCTGCAATTCTCTACTTTTCTAGTGACCTGTTATCCCTCAGTTACCAGTCAGTCTAATAGTAGAAAATACAATTCTACTCTCATCCCGTTTCCTGATGGCGACTCAATTTATGGCAAAAGGACCAAATGTGTTGGGTCTCTTGAGGATAAACTAATCAGTACCCAGACGAATAGGAGGACTAGTTTTCAGAGACATACCAGCTTTCAAACGCCGCTTTATTAGAAAAAATCCATGGAGAAATCCTACTAACCCTGTGAGTGCTTGCTCTCGAGGGTGCTGATGGCGGAAGTTCACTGTCACGACTGCTGGCGCTCTCAAAGTCCAGGCCTCCTTCAACTCCTTCTCACGGATGGGAGAAATTCTGGCAGGCTAGAGAACTTTTAGTTGACACCTCGGAAAAACCATCAGCAATGGAACATCTACAAAGGTCTGGGAGGAACCTTGGATCTCTCCTAATAATTTTGTGCTCCATTTTGACCTATCAAAGAAGATTACACAGGACCTCTATGTTTCTTGACTTGATTCAAATAGGAACAGGAAATTGGAATTATGCTAAAGTTACTAGCAGCTCCTACCTGGTGTTGCAAGAGGAAATTATGCTCCTGAAACCTAGATTGATGGGAGCGCGCGATTCATATGTTTGACTTATACTCACATCAGGAGATTCATACTTTGAAACAATCAGGCTACACTGCGGCACGCTTCAATCCTCCCCCTACGGCCCTACTGACGCGCTTAATTATCATTGTCTACTAACAACCTTTAACCTGGCTAAAGTTTGTATGGAATGTGGCTACTGCTCCCAAGATCTAACTACTGTAGAAGCCAGAAATCGAATATTGATATAAACGATAAAAATAAGCGATGTTAAGGAAATATATACGATTCAAAGACGCAGACAAAACCCGAGAGGAAACGATTAGAAATGATAGACGATGGAGTCGCGAGACGAATCTCTTTCCTTAACTCTAGATTCGCTCCGTCAGCTGTAGAGCGGACTTGTACGAATTAGAGCCAGGATACAACCATGATAGACGCCGCATTCACGCTTCACCCATGACGTCCTGACGACTAATAAATCTACGAAACACTCTCTGTAAACTTACGACTGGGATTTGCTGTGTTTCATTTTGGAAAAACGTTAAGAATGCAGGAAGGCGGAGACGAGTTTATAAATGAAGAGTAGTGGAGTAGTGTTTTTTCGAAACGCCGTAGCAAAAATCTCGGAGTAGTGCGTGAGAAACTTTCTCCGCAAGCATCTCGTCGTTCCTATCAATTTCCGAAAGATAAACTGCTTGTCGTTTTTGGACGAACTACGCGTCGTGAAAACACAAGACGTCGATGCTGTTTTTATGGACACAAATGAAACGTTGCGGCTTAACTGGGCCCTAAAAAGAACAGCTTGTAGTGGTCCTGGGGCCACATTTACCCAGCGCAAGCCCAAGCCCACGCCACTGTCCACTGCCGTCGCCGAGCTTACGCGCCGGACGGCTGGGCGGCGGCGCGCACGTGGGTGCTCCTCTCTCTGAGATTTTACACTATGCATATCAAGAGTCATATATATACACTCAAAATCCTCTTTCTAACTAACTGTGCGGACAAAACTCACTTGTGAGTTTCATGTGTCAAGATCACAACTTCATCACATCATTTCTCATTCAATTTAAATCTTGTGTTTTGATGTTTCAATATATCAGATTGGAGCTAGTACTCATTACAGCTCTAGACATGCATGCTATGTACATGATCAAGATGACACCGGTATTGGCCGGAAAAGCCACGGAGAGTTGAAAAATCACTGTGTCAAAAACAGTTCCAAAGCAATCCCCACATGAATGAGAATGACTTTACACATATGCAGACTAAATGTAGACTCGATAGATTCTAAAAATTTATAAACTTTACTGACTAGACTGTATACTATGACCTAGACAGACAGGACTAATCAGAGAGATTTGCGAAAAATTCAATGTGTTTGAGTGGTAGCAATTTTAAGCGCTTGAACCACTTCATAGTTAATATATGTCGAGTTTACTTTACCAGAAGGTGAACATGCATGTCTTGCAACCACCGGTGTTTTATGTAAAACCAAGACAACATGTATAACGGCACTGGCTTGCATTTCTCGGCTAGAACTTAGTTTTATTCTCTATTGTGCTCCTTGTAGGCTGAACTATTCCTGGTTTTTATGCAGTGAACTTAGAGAATATAGCCTGCATTCATTCTCCCTAGAAACGGCGCTCATTTCACACTCATTAGGTGATTGACGCATGAAAAGTATTGAGTAATACTTTCGCTTTAGAAAGCTTATGGAATCATTAAAAGTCTATGTTATCCTTCTCAATTGCACTTTTGATCAATCTTAGGAGTTGGCGTAGAGATCATAGTCTCAAAGTTGTTTTGGTAGATTTTGTTTGATTTTGTTTTCACTTTGAACCTCGTCTTCGGGATCTGCCAGTCATGATAGGTTAGGGTTGCAATAGCATCTCATTTGTTATAGGTTTTAACGCTATTCCTTTTAATTGATTTAGCACTATATCTGTGGCAACCTTTAGTGAATGGATCTGCTGGGTTGTCAGCCGATTTGATATAATCTATTGTGATACACCAATTTGAGATAAGTTGTCTATGGTTTTTATGTCGTCATTCTAATATGACGATTTACCATTGTAGAGATTGTTTTGAGCCCGAGCTATAGTGATTGATATGCGCAATGTATTCGTTACTGGCAACAGGTTTTCTCCACATAGGAAATATCTTCGCGAAAAATACTGATTACTTGTATATCGTCTAAGTACGTTTTACTGCATGCGCTAGATCTGGTCTAGTGCAATTGGTCAGTAATGGAGATTCCAATCCTCGTGCAGTACATCGTTTTGTGAAAACCGCTTCACCTGAATTCTTGTAAGTGCAGTTTTGGGTCTAACGGCAGTTTTTGCAATAAACTATTAGAGTAGTTTTTAAATCTTCTCTAAATATTGTTTGATGCATAATGAGATTGGGTTACGGTAATTCGCATTTGAATTCTTTTAATTTTTTACCCCGAGAATAACATTGCTAATCCCATATCTTTCATCTGCAATTTTCCCTTTGAGATGTTTTTTGTGTGATTGATGATATATTTATTGCTTCAATAATAAGCTATCATCTACATATAACATATGATGAGCAAAACATATGCATTTTTGGTAGCTTTGTAGCATACTGCATTTATCACATTCATTAATTTTGAAAACATTGACATCAATTACATTATAAATTTTGCAATGCCATTGTTAGGAGTTGTTTAAGTCCATAAAGTGACTTTCAAGTCGACATACTTTGTTTTCCTGTCCAGGAATAACAAAGCCTTCAGGTTGTTTCATGTAAATTTCTCTCTAAATCACGCAATTTAGAAAAGACGGTTTTTTACATCCATTTGATGGATTTCTAGTCTCTTTTAAAGCTGCGTTGCTATCATCAGTCCTATTGAGGGTTATTCTCGTTACTGGAGAAATATGTGTCAAAATAGTCAAGACCTTCTTTCTGTCGAATCTTGGAACTACAAGCCTAGCTTTGTGTAAACACGCAGGTGTTCTCAGGGGTTTAGCTTTCTTTTCATTATCCATTGCTATTCTAATGCTTTGCAGCCTGGTGGTAAATCTGTTATGTACCATGTATAATTTTGCATGAGAATCAAATTCACATTTTGACGACTTCGTCAAAACGGAGTGTTCTGGTGAGGTACATGTGTTCTGCAGGTTTTTGGGATATTCTTCTACTAAAAATGCATTAAGAAATCTTCACCAAAGATTTTCCTATTCGAGGCTCTTTTGCTCCCTTCTAGTTCATCTTTTCTTTTCTGAATATCATTAACAGACTTTCTACATTTGACTCGTTTCTGAATATTATGCTCGTCTCTTTCTTCTCGAGTTTCGTTTTGGAACCTTGTTTTTCCTTTGCACGGAAAAATATTTCGAAGAATGATGCATTTTCTTGATTCCATTACAGTATTTTCATGAATATTGATATTTCAGATTTATGTACCAGCCAGAAATCGATATGCCCTATCTATTAATTTGCATATCCGATGAAGAATGCAATTCCTGTTTTAGGTCCAATAGTGACTTTCTTTGGTGGTGGTACAGAACTTTTTGCTAAGCACCGAATTGAGGGTTTTGTCCGAAGGTAAATTACCTTTTCCATAGTTCATTATTGGAGTTTTGCAGTTACTTTATGTGGATTTTTTGTTGAGGATATATTTAGTGGTAAGCAACGCTTCCCCACATGTTCTGGGTAACCAGATTCCTGCAACATTGCATTCATCATCTCTTTTCGAGTTCAATTTTGCGTTCAGCAATTCCATTAGATTCTGGTGAATAAGAAGTGTAGTTTGATGAATTATTTCATGTTCTTTTACAAAATGCATTAAATGGACATCATACTCTCCTCCATGTCGCTTCTAAACATTTTTAATAGTTGTTTTACCAGATGAATTTTCAACTCCAGTTTAAATTCTTTAATTTTTTTCTAAGGTTTCATCTTTGCTAATGTGATATTATACATAACAATATTTTGTGGCAGTCGTCTTGTCATTACATTCATCTTGAAACCAAGTCCAATCCTAAACATACCTTTTTTCCCATACATCGCTTCTTCCTAATCAGAGTTTGTCCGCCTCAAGAGTTGTGGCGAATCCATTCTTGCTGAGCAGGTTCCGAGACAGGTTCTTCCTCATGTCAGGCAACATGCTTCACATTCTGCGAGTGACTTCACGTCAGATTGTCATCTTCAGAATCACCTTTGCAGCGGTCCTTCATCTTGGAGATGCAGTGTTTCCGCATGAAAAGTTCTCCTGAAGTCTTGCTTTTCTGGTAGGTTGCTGACACCGACCTATCAAGTGCAAAATGTGGGTAGGATAGTGTCATATCCACCATTCTTAGGGTTGTTGCTTTAACGCATGTTACCTTCAGTCACCACTGCAGAGATGCTTCTTCAGTGAATTCGCCTGAGCTTCTTATCTCTGATCTGCTGGCGACACTCAGTAGTCTTGTGACCAACTTTGTGGCAGTAGTGACATTTTCCCTTGAATTTCTTCCACATTTCCTTGTCTCATTGCCTTTCTTCTTGAGTTTGGACAGAACCTTCAAATTTTGCAGCTGTTTTGAAAGGTTTTGCAAGGAGATCGAGAATTTGCTTTCCTTACTTTCATTCAGCCACGTTGAACTATGCTCTTTAGCTGAGGCTTGTCAGTCTTTCGGTTCCTTGCTTCCATCTGAGCTCTGAATGAGAATCTTTCGATTCCATCTTCTTTGCTTTTTTGTGCTTCAAGTAGTTTAAATTCAGCATAGCTTGGAGGAAGCTTTTGGATGAAGCTGAGAGTTGTGAATGTCTCACAGATGCATTCTTCAGCGCATTTCTGGCAAATGAACTTGAAACGCTTCACCTGATCATTATGGGTTTT
>CAJHQP010006347.1:0-38933 GCA_905132765.1 Moricandia arvensis | reverse complement strand
GTATTTTGCGGATTTATAAAAAAAATTTAATAACAGTTTAAAAAAAAAATAAAACCTGACTCCAATATAAGTCATCAGTTATCAGTTTAACCCGATCCGTCGCACCGAAACACTGATTATAACGTTCATTGTAACATTTAAATGAAAATATTAATCAAAAATAGCAATTATTTCATATAATTTGGTTTCCGTCAAATAATCACGCGCTAAATGCGGGTCAATATCTAAGTTGTATTACTATTAAAGCAAAATAGATAATAGATTTTACCTTGACTCTGCTTCAATTACTTACAACTTGTCAAATCCCTATATTTATCGCTTACCAACATTACATACTTCACCCCTAATTACTATACATTACTATTTCGATTATAAAAGCAATTCACAAATCATCACTAGTGAATATGGATTTTATATTTTTGTTTTCCACCGAATCATCTCCTATTTGTGCTTTTGGTTTCAATTCATCCATATATCCCAAATTTTCATATACTTGTGTTCTTCTGTCATAGTTTTAACTGTCTCTTTTGTTTCCATTTCAATTTTGGTTAGATCTTAAAGTATAATTATTTGTTTTGTTTCTCTGAGAACTAAGAATTTTGAGTTGACTGAATGAACCTTTTTTCATTTTGTTCTGGTGAATAGGTGAAGACAAGCAAATTCAACGGAGAAATCAATTCGGGAGAGTGAATATAGAACGTGGTACATAATTACTTGCAGCAAGTTCTGAAGCATCTCAATAGAGATTGGTTATGCATCGACAGTTATTGAAGCTTCAGATCAACGTAGGATCAATTGGCGGCGATGAAGACTGTGATGTTTCTCTTTGATATTTTAGGTTACATACGTGTGTGTTTATGTTTAATGTGCCAATCTATATGTTGATGGACCTTAATGGTTCTTTAGATCTGTTTGTGTACCACTTCTTTGCTCTATGGGTGTTTAGCAATAATACGAACGACAAAATACAAACAATTCAGTTTAATGATTTAATACATTATTAATTATAAACTGAATAACTAATTTCAATAGATATCCACATAACATAACATAAACTCATGAATGTTAAAAAAATGTCTCAATTTGCTTTTAAAAAAATTTGTTATAAAAATCAATATTAAATTAATAAATTTCATTTAATAAAAATAAAATGAAATAACAAATAAATACAAATATTTATCAAGTATATTTTGATTATTATTATTTTTGGTTTTGTAGATTAGATTATGACTTGATGTTTATAAGGAGTACAACTTAGTAGATTACTATATTAAACATACAAATTACTTATCAAATATAAAACATGTTGAATAAATATTTTAAGCTCATGGTCTATTATAAAATATTAATAATAATTTTGACCAATACAAAACTGTTCAAAAACAAGTTCTTCCCATTTTAAATTGTAATTCTATACTAAATGAAAATAAGTCAAAAAGACTAATTCATAACTATCTTATTCCTATATTATTATATAAAACTTGATTCTTCAAAGTCACTAATTAACACGATTGTGACACGTGGCAATTATATACTTAAGATTGTGACACGTATTAAACTATTTCATAATTAAATATATATACATTTAGATAATAAAAAAAAGAATTTTGTTACAAATGGTTAGAATATTATCTAAGAGTAATTTTCTATTTTAAAAATCCTAAGCAAATATATTTACAAAAAAAATATTTGATAGTAACGATTAAGCCTGAGCATTTTACCGGAATCCCGAAGACCCCGACCCGAAACCGACCCGAAAAACTCGGTCCTGGTAAGAACCGACCCGATCAAATTACCCTATCGGGTCTTGTTGTAGAGAACCCGCGGATCGTGGACCCGACCCAACCCGAAATCCGATGGGTTATCCGAATTAATAATGTAAATTAAATAAAATATATTGAGGAGGAGTCGAAGACGGGTTTGATTCTCTAGAGAGGCAAGGGGGGTCAGCAACTAGGATACAACAAATGTTTGTTTATATCTCACATAGTTTAATATACATATATACACATTGTTAATATACATAGAAACACAAAATTTTTGAATAACTTCGGATATAAATATGTTTTCAGATTTTTTTGTATATTTTGAGGTATTTTTAGGGTCAAACCTAAACCGAATCTGATCCGGAACCGAACCGAATCCGAACCGATAAATTATAGTTACCCGAATGAGTCCAACCATCTAAGACCCAATCCGAACCGGACCCGTACAACCCAAACCGACGCCGGAGCCAAGAATTTGAAATTACCTGCTATCGAGTCCTAAAATCCTAGCACACAAAAGACCCGGATCCGAAAGGATCCGACCCGAACCTAACCTGACTACCTGAATGCCCATGCTCAGTAACGATATTAATTTCTTTTAATATTGTGACATGTATTAAAATTTCTCATGATTACAAATATATATATTAAGATAAAATGAATTTTGAAGAATTTTAAAAAAAAATTATCGTTAAAAAGGTAAAAAAAAGATAGAGAATGTTTAATTGTAGTTTTTCTTCTTACAGTTTTAGAAGGAATACCAATTTTCCTTTTCTTAAATCCTAAGGAATAGATAACTGTAAAAGAGTATTAGATAATAATTTTCCTTTCCAAAATTTTACATGTGTTAAAATATCTCCTCAGATATATAATAAGATATTAAAAAAAAAATTTTGTAAGCAAAAAAAAATATTTTCAAAATGATTTATTTAATATTAATTTTCCTTTTTAAAATCCTAAAGGAAAGATAAGAAAATATTTTGTAGTAATTGTATTTTTTTTAAAAAAAAAAATCTTCAACATAAGAAAATTGTAAAAGAGTGTTTAACTATAGTTTTCTTTTTTTTCAAATCCTTAACAAAAAAAATTAGGATAATTATTTCAAATATATTTTTTATAATAATCAACTTTTCTATTTAAATAGTTAATTTTATGATTAAAAATCTTAAATAAAAAAGAATTACAATTATTCACATCTATGCATCAAACAAAAAATAAATAGAATGATTTCCTTTGTTTTAATCCTAACAAACAAAGAAAAAATTAAAAACTTATTTAATAGTAATTAAAAAGTGATTAAAACATAAACTAAAACAGTTTAATTAACAAAAATCAAAAATTAGTGTGTTATCGTGTTAGTCTTTATATTGGTCTTTATATGTGTTTAGTCATACAAAAATCAAACACATATGATCTTTATTATTATTATTACCGTAAGTAATCTTTATATGTGTTTGGTCAAAAAAAAATCAAGCTTCACCTTCACCTTATTACATTTTTTTTGTTTTATATTTAGTAATTTTTAATTCATTTTAGTTAAATTGATATTATAAAAATATATTATTAAAATAATTAATTAAGAAAATTATTTAATAAATGATAAGTTTAATAAAACGACTTTATTCTTATTAAAAATTGAGAAGCAGTAAATTTGAAAATAATTATAAAGTACACATAGGAAAAAAACTATAAATTCAAAGTGGAGAACACTAAATAAATTGTTTGAAATACTATAACTAGAATACCATCTTTCAATACCTACTAGGGGTTTGTCGGCGCTACGCGCCGGATTATTGTACAGTGGTATATGTTTTAATAGTTATAAAACTATTTTTGGTGTTTTAGTAAAAGATATTTATCAAACAAATGATATTTAAATTTATTTCAATTCTTGAATTCATTGTCTTTAGATTTGTTTTTAAAAAAAATAAGTAGAATTTGAATACATGTGCAATATATTTTAGCCTTTTACGTAGATGGATCTTTTGACCTTTTTTATTAATCTTTGTTGCTTTTGACCAAATTTTTAATAATTATATATATTATGTTCCTAAATTTTAGAAAGACATACAATGAATTTCAAATACAATATAAACAAAGTGAATATTATTATCACAGGTACGTTGATCTAAAATACTAATATCAATTAAAATGCATTAGAATCGAGACTAAAATACGGAAAATATTTTTTTTTTTTTCATTTGACAGAACATTTTTTCCAACAACATACATGTATGATTTAATGTACTCCAATTTCAGCGAGATAATATTTAGGATTGATCAGACTAAAATATTAATTTTATTATACTTATACCATTTGGCAGAACATAGTTTTACAAATACTATTATTTAAGCTTCTATATGCATACATTAACAGTATTCATACATGCACCAAGAGTAAATCTGCTACTCAAATTAATGGACTTTTTATTTCTGTTAATTTTCAAGTTTTGAGGCTGAAATATGATTTATGCATGAGTATTGATATTTAATATGATTTTAATTGTTTTTGTTTGATTTTAAAATCATTTTAGTATATTTAATTATTTATGAAATCTAAAGTTTAATATCTGATTTTTTTATTATTTGAACAGACAAAAACAATTAGTTGCACTGAAATGAGAGACAAAATGGTTTTTAAAGTTGGACATTTTCATAGAACAATCATATAAACTACCGTTATATGTTTGCTATTTCTGCTCATACGAACACATATTTGATGTAATTTATCATAAATATGTATAATATGTATATTGTGAGTATGTATGCTACACTATGGGCTTGATTCTTGTTTAGAAGCAAGATTGTTGGAAAGAGGAAGCATAAGACATTCTTTCATTGAACTCAAATGTTATTAGTTTTCTTAATTTATGTTTTGTACGTATATATAAAGAAAGAGAGTTAAAGGTATACTTGTAATGTGTCATCATCCTTTATCTGATAATTATTTATAAATTAATCCTTTCTTAATTTGATCTCTCTTGGTTGGAGCTCTGGGTCTTTTGTGTTAGACCATGATGAGATTTATTTGCAAAGTTGAAAATGTTAAGAAAAACAAAATGTATCCAGCTTTGACTTGTTAATTAAGTCAGTATATATTATGCATGATTAGTCGTAGCAAGCCAATTTCCTTTCTAGATCATCCACTTCAGTAGATTGCAAGAATTAAAGTTTTAGTCTAAATCACCTAGGATTATTTTCCTAGACATATTTAACAAAACTATTTAAGAAAAATAAACCTGAAATGCAACACAAAACACTAATCTCATCAAGCACCTATGAGATTGATACAAAGGAATGAGCTACTTAGAAGAAGCTTGAAGAAAACCAAAGAAAAATGTGCGAGTATGAATCTTATGATTGAAAAAGCAAATAACTACATGGTTTGCTGAGATCTTCAGTTTTTATTTTCATCTTCTCTTCGTCAACGTGTCATCAGTAACCTCTGACATCATCTCTTTCTATATGCACTATAAACAAAACAAACATGACACAGTCAATGTTTGTGATTACCCATGATTTCAGAGTATTATGGTCCTAGAAATGAATGTAGTTTTTGTTTACCGTATGTCCAGTGGTGCATAAAGCTTTGAGAATTTGTTGATCACTTTTGCTTGTTTCATGGATGAGATTTTCTGAAAATGTGAAAAAAGCAAGGAATGAGAATATCAAATGTGCTTAGATTTTCTTTTGCTACACCTTTTAGCTACCATATCGTTAAGATATAATTTCCTCACAGAAGTAAGTTTCCAGAGATAAGAACATATACCATGTGTAGCCACAACCATTTCTTTCTTGAAAGTGCGGAAAGCCTCTACACATGAAATATTTTTTAATTGAAGCAAAGCAGAGTTGGAGAAGCTAAGAAGATTTCAACACTGCGACCATCAGATCGTAGCACATGTAAATATAAAAGGCCAAATTTTTGTAGAATCCTGTAGAAGAGGATGATAGAACCAGCTAAGAGAGTCTATAGATGAAAGCAGTTTACGATCATGATCCCAAATTCCATTACAACCTTGACCGCAAAGGAATCCACACATGCTAAGAGATCATCGACAAATAAAGAAAAATAAGTAAGTGCATAAATGTATATAAAAACAATGAAAACTGCAAAGGGTGGCCCATAACATCTATAACCATCCTTCTGCCACTTATGCCTTAAGAGCTTAAACCTCAATTTCTTAAAGCATACTACCATAGCATACTCACTCGAAAGTTGATAAGTGGCCCAGGTCCCAGTATTTGAAGGTAGCAAAGGTCGTAAGCTCTAGAAGCAGCCTCTTCATCATCATATGCTCCTGCAAAGTAATATAAGTAAGGGTTAATCCAATCTAATACCAAGTATGTCCGGATATAGAAAAACATACACAATGAAACCTTCAAAGCTTATAGCTTACCTAGATAAAATTATGCGGCGAAATTTCAACGATGAAAACGTTTAAGGAAAACAAAGAAAATAGATCAGCTGTGTCGGATGTGGAGAGAAATGTTGGTCGGATGTGGAGAAAAAGAAAAGAAAAGAAAAGAAAACCTTGTTTTCCCTTCTTGTTCTGGTTTTCGTCCATGTACTCTTGTCTCAAAGGTGAGCTTCATAACAACCTATCCGTACTTACAAAAATTCAAGAAACAATACACCTCAGCATCTCCTACTGTTATGTAAGACAATACATTCAATTCTTGTCTCAATGAGACATGATGATTGTCAGAATAATCAACGATTCCAGATGACACAACATCTCTCTCAATCTAACAATGACATCACCACAGACCTAAGTTCAATACTCTGGTGTCAGATTACACAAATATGAAATTCAAAATGACTCACACCATCCTCATCCAGATCATAAACAGCTATTCAGATTAGAAGACACACAACCACAGTACCTTGTGACTTCATGGTAAATGGAACTCCTTTTTCCAGAGGTATGTGCAACGTCTCTCCTTCTCCGCCTTCTTAAAACCTCTATACAACAACATTTGATCACTCCCAGCCACCATCTCCGAGCTATCTCCTCCTCCTCCCGACTTTGTCTTAGGCCCCTGATCCGACGATGACATCGACGCCATGATCAGAGCCTCTTGCCCCTCCAATCAAAACCGTAGGAAAGAGAAAAAAAAAAGGCGCACTGTGTGAAAGCTTGGAACAGAGCTCGATACTGTAGAACCAAAGAGAGAGAATGAGAGAGAGACAATGAGGTGAACCAAAAAAAAGTCCTACAGGAAACTCACTTATCACTACTATATAATAAGCTGACACACCTTTCATATTTGGCTTTAAAAGCAGCACAACTTCCGTATTGTGCTACACGATAAGGGGATATATACGAAAGAAACTTCATGCTCTGCAAAGAAAAAAAACAAACGCATTCAAATCAACAAAGCTCAAACTTTCTACCAATCTTCGAAATCTTAAACGTGACACCCATGAATCCTCTCCTCATAGATCAAGCTCAACGCTTTTGGGTACTGTCACAAATACGATGGGAGACCCGAAACTGAAAAAACCTAGGAGAAATTTCGGTAATAGAGTATGGAATTGATACCTTTATGAGCTCGTTACGGAGAAGATTAGAGAACAATTCGAGCTACGTTTGGATCGGAGAGAACAGAACAAAGCACCCAAAAAATGGTGAAGAGGTTTATAAAAAAAGAAGAAATATATAGAGAGGGAGGTGAAACGAAATCCATTAAAGATGGGAGTAAAGAGTAGCTTTGATTGTTATTGGTGATGAAGATCGTGAGAAGGGAAACGGAGAAGATGAAGTGAGAGAAAGTGAATCGATCAGACGTCTCAATTTGTGGGAATAGGGTTTCAGAAATCGGGTTCAGCAAAACGTGAAATTGTGTCTAAGGTGACGTGGCAAATTTAGACTATCTGATTGGTTGATTTTTATGTGTGACGTGGACAGCCTCTCCTTTGCTCATATTCCCCTTTTAGCATAAGGGTGATTCAAAGAAAATCCATAACATCTGAGTTTTGGATTTAGTACTAACTGTTTATGACTTAATATTTAAGGTGTCGAGTTGAGTTTATAATATTATATAAAGTTTCCAAATGAGTATAGGATTTAGTACTAACTGTTTAGGACTTAATATTTAAAGAGTCGAAAGCATCAGGGAAGTGCCTTCCGTTACAAAGATGAAAAGACCGGCCGTTCTGTCAAGTTGAAGATGAAGGAGGGAGAAGTAGACGTCTTTGTCGATCTAGAGACTACTACCGTTGATATCTCCGATGCACCTAAACTTATAAACTTCATAGATGCGGTACTGAGGGAGGAACTCAGGATGAAGTATCACAGCAGGCTAGTGTGTGTTTATCCAATCAGATCCGAGGATGAAAAATTTGAGGAAAGCTTGAATCGAGGAACTGTAATTCTCCAAACCTATGTGCCAAGAAAAGCCATCTGTCACCCATGTAAACCGCTTCAAGGTGAGTTTTAGACTTTTAGTCAATGTCTTTAAACTCTATCTGTGTTGGTCAGATTAATAACTTATAGAATATATAAGCATAATATTATTAATCATTCAAAACTATAAGATGGTATCAAATTTTATACAAAAAAAATTAAATATTTAAGACTTTTGTTTTTATTTCAATTTCCATCCACCATCAAATAAATTATTTGATTAATTCTTAGTAACAAATAAGAACTTTGGCTAACAATCAGATAGTTATAGTCTTAATAATAATATTATAAAATTATTTTTTAAATCATAAATACAACCTTATTATAGATTTTCAGTAACTAACATAAAATAATAGTCTAACAATTTCATATGAATAAATTTGCTTTTTTATTATCATTTTTTTCAAATAACATAGTACAACTTTCATCAAAGTCTAAAAAATTGCAATCTTGTAGATTATTCAATTTTTTTGTAATATTAAAAATGTAAGAAATGTTCAACATAAGATAATGCCTTGTTTGGGTTTTTGTCGGGTTTATAATTAACTGGTTTTTCATTAAATCCGAACTGGATTATTTATGGGTCATTTTTACCGGTTCAACCGCTAATCCATGTCGTATATAAAAACACCGGTTTCAATATATAATTTTTCTAGTTTCAGCTTTATTGATTTTGCAAAATTTATGTCAAAACAGTTTGGAAGCAAAAAGTGAAACTATTAGAGTCAGAGATGGTTGAGGATATTGGTAGGCACTGTTTAGATCTTCAGGAAGGAAGTCAAGTGGAGAATCCAATAATGATCATTACAAATGATCATTATACTGTAGGTGCGTTGGCGGATGTCTTACAAAATGAACTTGGCTTCACTATAATCCGAACCCTACCTAGTGGAATGCGGCCCATTTCCATGTACCGACCCTTATCCGAAGGTAAACACAGTTTTGTAATTTAAATTATTTGATCTTCATATATTTTAATACTTTTTTTTCTCATAATTACAGATGAGCATTTGTTCCTGATCAGACGAGCAGCAGAGCTCAGTCAAGCCAGGCAGCGTGGGCAAACCGGACAGCGCGGGCAAGCCGGGCAGCGCGGGAAAGCCGGGCAGCGCAGGAAAACCTGGCAGCGCGGGCAAACCGGACAGCGCGGGCAAGCCGGGCAGCGCGGGCAAACCTGGTAGCGCGGGCAAACCAGACAGCGCGGACAAGACATGCAGCATGGGCAAACCGGGCACCGCGGGCAAGCCGGGCAGCGAGGGCAAGCCGGGCAGCGAGGACAAGCGGGGCAGCGAGGGCAAGCTGGGCAGCGAGGGCAAGCCGGGCAGCGGGGGCAAGCTGGTGTGACCACCATTGGGTCAAATGCAACCTCCAGTCAATCCAATTGCCAAGACGCCGAGGAACCAGAAGAGGAGACTTACCAGGGAGAGATCCAGGAGCTGATGGAGGAACTAGAACAAGTAGATCCCTATGTAGCCGACTGGATGAGTGGAGAGGAAGAGATGGATCAGAATGCAGCTCAAGATGACTTGATCTTCTCAGTTGGACCGATTACAAGATCAAAGACAAAAGCTCAGAGGCAAGCTTTGCTAGCTCTGCTTGAGCACGTGAGACAAGAGGAGGAATCAATCAAGAGTGAAGAACCAGCATGTTGGTTTAATGTGATTTCGATTTGTACTTAAATTGAACCAGCAAACCAAAGACAATTAGGATTAGGATTTTCGATTCAGAGTAGTAAACCAATTTCAATTGGGTTTAGGGTTAGGGTTAGACAAAACCAATTTCAATTCGGTTTAGGTTTAGGGTTAGACAAAACCAAAACCATCTCGGTTTAGGTTTAGGGTTAGATGTAGCTTTCTATTTAAGCAAGCGCCGCAGGCAGCTTGAAACTCAATCAATAAACTCGAAATCTTTTAAGCACTTTGCTTGTCTCGTCTTCTGCTTTCTCTGTTCAGCTAAAGGAACATTGATCTTCATCTAAAGGAAGGAATTCCTTGTGATCCATCAACGACAATACAAGGTAATCTTGTGTCATTGAGTAGCAACACATCTCTGAGGCATCCCCATCGCCAAGGAGAGCAGATCATCATCAGATCCGAGTGCTAGTAGCCTCTTGATCAACCCTCTATCCATCCCCTTCAAGTGATCCGTGGAGAACAAGCCTATCCAGGCCGCACCAAGTGGTATCAGAGCCACTTGAAGGTTAGGGTTCGTGTTTGTCTACTCAGATCTATCATTCCATCAAACACTTTCTTCTCTTTCTATCTGTTGTAAGCTGATCCGGCCAACCCCTAAAGAAAAATCAAAGAAAAGTGGTCTAAGATCTAAAAACAGAAAGAGATCGGCCAAATCAAAAAAAAAAAAAAAGAGAAAGAACAAAAGCTGAGGAGAAATCCAGCTGGGGTGGTAAAGCGGATTGGTGACCAAACTCTTGCAATCTGTCTATCTAAATCACTTGGGAAAAAAAGTTCTAGAGCTTAGGTGAAAGAGCTTTGAATCTTAACTGAACTCGTGAGAAAGGCAGAGACTTGGCAACTAAAACCGAGTGAGAGAGAGAGTTTTGTTTGCTATTTGGCTTTTCTAACTTGTTTTTCAGGTTACTATGGCTGAAAGAAGAGAAGGAGAGGATGTGGGAGAACCTGTTGTTCAACAAATCCGGCTTGATCAACTGCAGTTTGAAGCCATGATCGTTGAGATCACCAGGAGAATGGAGAGAGTTAACCGAGCTAACGTTGACTTACCTGGTATTGATCATGTTGCAGGTGTAGGTGCCGAACGAGCTAGGATGAGACCTAGGAGAAGAGCTCGTGCAGTGGAAGAGGTTGAGGAGCAACTTGAGTCCGCAGAAGAGAGTGAAGGAGACTCACTGGATGGACAGCAACCTAGGCACCACAACAGAAGGGTGCAGGCTGATGACAACCTTGGTAGCCTCAAGCTGAGAATACCACCATTCCATGGCAAGAATGATCCTGACGCCTACTTGGAATGGGAGAAGAAGATAGAGTTGGTCTTCGGATGCCAACACTACACTGAGGAGAGGAAGGTCAAGCTAGCAGCCACTGAATTCTGTGGTTATGCTATAAACTGGTGGGAGCAGATTGCAACAACAAGGAGGCGCAATGGAGAGCCCCAAATCACCTCCTGGTTTGAGATGAAAACCTTGATGAAGAAGAGGTTTGTCCCTGCTCACTATGGACGAGACCTTCACCAGAGATTGAGAAGACTTTCTCAAGGCACAAAGAGTGTAGAGGACTATCACCAGGAGTTGGAGACACTCATCATGAAGGCTGAAGTGGTTGAGGATGCTGAAGCAACCATGGCTAGATTCCAAGGAGGACTCAACCGGGAAATCCAAGATAGGCTGGAGCTACAAGACTATGAGGACATGAATGAGTTGTTGCACAAAGCCATTCTAATTGAGCAACAAAACAAAAGAAGAAGCACTGCCAAATCTCAATTCGGATCTGCTTCTCTAAGCCTAAAGAAGGAACCTCAGCAGTAGGTTCCACTCGTGATGACAAGGGCAAAGGACCAGCAACACCTGCTAGGTCCCGGAATGTCAAGTGCTTCAAGTGTCATGGCTTTGGACACTATGCTAATGAGTGCACCAACAAGAAGGTTATGGTCCTGCTTGACAATGGAGATGTAGTCTCGGAGGATGAAGAGGAGCTATCTGATGAGGACGTGGATTACCCTGTCAAGGGAGAACTTCTAGTCACCAGGAGGACTCTCAATGTTCAACCAAAGGCGAAAGAACATGAACAGAGAGAGAACTTGTTTCACACCAGGTGTTTAGTCCTAGACAAGGTGTGTAGCCTGATCATTGATGGAGGAAGCTGCACAAACGTGGCAAGTGAGACACTAGTGAACAAGCTGAGCCTTACTGTCCGCAATCACCCCAAGCCATACACACTCCAGTGGCTAAGTGAAGAAGGTGAAATGCGAGTGACCAAACAAGTGATGGTGCCCCTGACCATTGGGAGATACCAGGATGAGATCACTTGTGATGTCCTACCTATGGAGGCTAGTCACATCTTGCTGGGCCGCCCATGGCAATATGACAAGAGGGCAGTGTAAGTTTAAGAGAGTTTAAGAGAGAATGAGCTGAAGAACAGCTAGAACATGAAGAACACTTGATGAAAGAGAGAGGAGGAGAGTATTTTCGTGAGAGAAGAGAGAGAGAGAGTAAACAAGTAAAGAGGAGGTTTCTTTCACCTTAATTAATTCATTCTGCCTACTACATTGTTTTATAGGGAACCAGAGAGAGAGAGAGGACAGTGACATTTAGAAACAAACAAAAGAGAAACAATAAACTAATGCAAGTGGTCCTGGTCCTCTCTGGTCGAGATTCCTGATGCTGAGAGTGACCTCTCCTAACAGTCCACTCTTGCCTGATTTGAATCATGTGATTTCTCCTATTTTGAATTCAAACTTGGTCCAGAGAGAACTCCTCCCACGTGAGTAAGGTTGGCAAGTGAGTGAGACTTGCCTTGTCTTCCAAGTCAAGCTAGGTCTTCTCTTGGATGACTTGAGTTCCAAGTCTTGTACAGAATGCCTTGTTCCTCAAGTCTCTAAGTCCCTTCTCCACTTTGTCCATGCTGATCAGTGTCTCTCATTCTCTTCTGGTTCTTCATCTCAATACTCCCCCTCAAGCTTGACCATAGGGACTGGTCAAGCTTGGATACATGAAGAACCTCCCTCATTAAAACCATAATGTGTAAAACCCAGTGGGAGAAAAACACAATAAGGAAAAAGAGTAGAGGTCTCCATTCAAGGAGAGTTAGTGAGAAGTGAGGTCTATGAGTCCCAATTTTGAATGGATGAACTCACAAACCTTGGTGCTGGCTGCCTTGGTGAAGATGTCTGCCAACTGATCTTCACTTCTCGTGTAGCATGGCAAGATGATTTGCTGCTCCACAGCTTGTCTAACCTTATGGCAATCCACCTCAATGTGCTTAGTCCTTTCATGGAACACACTGTTGGATGCTATATGAATTGCTGCCTGGTTGTCACAGTGCATAGTGATTGGGGTTGTGGCCTCTATACCCAAGTCCCTTAAAAGGTTTCTGATCCAGATCAGCTCACTGGTGAGCTTCCTCATTGCCCTATATTCTGCTTCAGCACTGGAACAAGACACAATCTTCTGCTTCTTGCTCTTCCTGTGAGAATAGACAAAATATGGTGTGTGAGGGGCGTTTAGAACAGAGAGTGATCGATTTTGTCTTGTACAAAAAGAGAATGAGAGAACAGATAGTGAAAAAGTATGAATGAGTTAAGGAGAATAAGTGGATGAGTATAAGTGATTTAGGGAGAGTATGGACGTGGGTATGAGTGTATATGAGAGACTGAGAGAGTTATGAAAGCAGAGAATAATAGTAACCAGAGAATGGATGAAGAAGAAAGATAATTCTTGCTTAAGAATTTCAGTTTCAACAAAAGGCCTTATATAGCCAAACAACTACAATAAACAAATCTTAAAATAAATGGATAAGGGGAAGAGGACAAGAGGAGGCACGACCAGAATGGGTGAAAGTGACCTCTCCAGCAGCTCTCTTCCTTAGGTAAGACATGTGACTTTCCTTGGATTCAAATTCAAACAGCCACACTTGCCTCCAAACTTCTCGGTTATGCTGCCAGTCTTCCAGAAGAGTTCTGGTCGACATCAAGAAGTGTCCCGGACTTTGCACTTCCTTTTTCTTAGTCTTGATAATCTTTTGCACAATCTTTGCACCAAAGATTATCTTCAACCCTTGTTTTGCACATTGATCTTTGGGTGTTTTGAGGCTGACCCGAACTTTGCACTTCACTATCTTTCTTGTGCAAATCTTGTGCAAAATAATCTTTTTGTACAAACTTTGCACATAATTATTTTTGCACAATCTTTGCACGAGCAACCTTCACTCTCAACTGGTGCTTCTTCTATTTTCATTCCAACACTTCCAAGTTACCAAGTTACCTCCAATGAAGGTGCAATATCCAGTTGTTGATTTCCTATCAGTTCTGTCTCCTGCCCAATCAGCATCACAGTAACCTACAATCTCTGTGCTTCCATTGCAAGACATCCAAACTCCTTGACCAGGCGCCTCCCTCAGGTATCTCATGATCCTTTCCACCATATTCCAATGATGGACCTTAGGCGCCTGCATATGTTGGCTAACCTGGTTCACAGCAAAGCATATATCTGGCCTAGTGATGGTTAAGTAGATGAGCTTTCCAACCATCCTTCTATACTGCTTCACATCACCATACTGCTTGTCTTCAAACTCCCCCTCTCTCAATACTTTGTAGCCCTCTTCTAATGGTGTTTTGGCTTGTCTTCCTCCAAGGTTTCCTGCCTCAGTTAAAAGATCAAGTGTGTACTTCCTTTGAGACAAGAAGAGCCCCTCTTTAGAGCGGCATACTTCAATCCCAAGGAAGTACTTGAGTTCACCTAAATCTTTAATATCAAATACAGACTTAAGGAATACCTTGGTTTCTTTGATACCTTCTTGATCACTGCCTGTGATGATTATATCATCTACATAGACCAAGATGACCACAATTCCTTTTGGGCTGGGGAGTGTGAACAAGGTGTGATCAGCCTCTGATTTCCTGAAGCCTCTTCCATTCAAGGTGGTGCTTAGCTTGTGGTACCACGCCCTTGGGGATTGCTTCAGTCCATATATTGCCTTCTTGAGTCTGAGGACATTTCCAGGTTTAACCAGCTTCTCAAGGCCAGGAGGTGGGTGCATGTAAACCTCATCTTCTAACTCTCCTTGTAGGAAAGCATTCTTGACATCCATCTGCCACAACTCCCATTCCAGGTTGGTTGCAATAGAGAGAATGATCCGGATTGTATGAAGTTTGGCTACTGGTGCAAAAGTGTCCACATAGTCTTCTCCATAGGTCTGGGTGAATCCTCTTGCCACTAGTCTTGACTTCTTTCTCTCTTCCTTGCCATTTGGTAGATACTTGATGGTGAACACCCATTTACTTGAAACTGCCTTCTTTCCTTTTGGGAGTTCACTTTCATACCAGGTATCATTGATGATCATGGCATTTGCTTCATCATCAACAGAGTCTCTCCATTCCTTGTTCTCCATGGCTTCCTCATACGACCTTGGTACAGATCCCTGATCTAACCCAGTGATAAAGGCTTGATGCTCAAGTGGAAATCTTGCAAGGGAACACACTGCTGATGTTGGATGAGCTACTGCTTGACTGTTGTAGTAGACCCTTGTGTTCTTCCAGTTTGAAGGAGGGTTCCTTGTCCTTGTACTCCTCCTTAGTGGTTGAGCTTGAACTTCTTGAACTTCTTGCTGCTCTACTTCATCTTGAACTTGAGCAGTTTCATGTTCATGTAGTACACTCTCCTGATCATGAGTTTGTGAACCTTGTGGTTGTTCTGGTTCATGATCATTTCCCCCCTCAGGATCAGGATGAGTGGCTTCTTCACCCTCTGGTCCAGTATCAGCTGAAGGAGAAGCTGTGTTAGGCGCCACTTGTGGGTTTGAGAAACTGATTCCCAGATTCTCCATCAGTATCCTTAGGTTGTTTGCTCTATCTGAGGGAGCTTGAGACAGATCCTTCAAGCTATCCCAACTTTTCTCATCATAGAAGCCTCTTGATTCCAAGAACTTCACATCTCTAGAGACCATAACCTTTCTTGTTTCTGGAACATAGCATTTGTAGCCTTTCTGGTTTGGTGAATACCCAATGAAGATAGCTTTGACACTTTTAGCTTCAAGCTTGTTTCTTAGTTCACCTGGTATCAAGACAAAGCACACACACCCAAACACACGCAAATGGTCAATAGATGGATAAGTCTTGTTTAGTACCTCATAAGGAGAGACATCTTGGAGGATCTTAGTAGGGATTCTGTTGATTAGGTAGCAAGCAGTGATCACAGCATCCCCCCAAAACCTTTTGGGAACATTGGTGTGAAACATCATGCTTCTGGCCACCTCCATTAGATGTCGATTTTTCCTCTCAGCTACACCATTTTGCTGTGGGGTATAAGGGCAGCTTGTCTGGTGAATGATCCCATGTTTGTTGAGGTGTGCTTTGAAAGCATTGCTAGTGTACTCCCCTCCATTGTCTGATCTAAGAATTTTAATCTTAACATTGAAATGGTTAGTAATGTAGTTTTGAAAGTTTATAAAAGCTTCTAACACCCTATCCTTTGATTGAAGCAAGGTTAACCAAGTATATTTCGATTTCTCATCTATAAATGTCACAAAATACTTATGGTTTTCTCTTGATAAACAGGGTGCAGTCCAAACATCAGAGTGAATGAGATCAAAGCAACTTTCATACATAGTTACTGATTTAGGGAAAACAGATTTGCAATGTTTGCCAAGAATACAAGCCTCACAACTATCATTCTTAAAGGAAATACTAGGCAACATCAAGCTCAGTGCACGTGAATGAGGGTGTCCTAGTCTAGCATGCCACATTGCATCTTTAGGTAAAACAGGAGATGAACTAAAAGCATAAGATAAATCAGACAAGCATTTGGTGTCTTCAAGCAGATACAAGCCCTCCTTGGTCACACCTTTGCCAAGTAAACTACTGGTCTCAATATCCTGAAAGTAGACATCATTAGGACTAAAAACAGCAAGGCAATTCAGATCACTGGTAGCCTTTTTAACAGATAGCAAATTGGAGGTGAATGTGGGCATGTAAAATGCCTTTGAATCTTTGTTAAACAGTTTCAAGTTCCCTATACCTTTAATGGGTACTTTCTCACCATTAGCTATCATCACATTACCTAAGGCAGGTTCTATGTTACTGATTAGACTAGCATCACTAATCATGTGGTGAGAAGCCCCTGAATCTATCACTAGTGGTTTAGGATTCTGACCAGTAGTGTGTAATGCATTTAAAGAGGTTCCAAGAACAATACCAGAGTTCTCCTTGAGGGCTTTGATGAGAGCATCAAGGTCTGACCTCTTGATAGTCTCATCCTGAGTGGTCCTCAAGGTAGACAGAGCACTTGTCGCCATGGTTTTGGCTTCACTAGCTGCATTTGAACCAACATGAGAGCACATGGTTGAGCACATAGATGGTGTGGATGGTTCTGGCGTGTCTGAGGAGAAGTGTGCTCTTGCATCCATGTACTGACTCCTTGACTCTTTGAACTTGGCAGGTTTGAGGTGAGGGTGAAGGATCCAGCACTTGTCCTTCATGTGGCCTTTCTTCTTGCAATGATCACACACCCACACCTTCCTATCATCCTGCTTGTAGTATCCCTTGTTAGCAACTGCTACTTCCACCTTGTGTGCCATGGTAAGCTCTCCCTTTCCTTCAAACAAACCCACTGATCCTTGTTCCCTCTGGATTTGAGCACACACTTCATCCAGGGATGGTAGCTTCTCAGCTCTGAGTATGTGCTTAATCAAATCATTGTAGCAAGGGTTAAGGGTCAGGAGCAGTCCAAAGACCTTGTCTTGCTCACGCCTTTCATTTAACACCACTGGATCAGTTGTACTCGGTCTGAGCATTTCAAACTCAGCCCACAGTGACCTGAACTTCCCAAAGAACTGATTGAAGTCCATGTCTTCTTGCTTGAGAGAGTTGATGGCTCTCTTCACTTCAAAGACTCTGCTAAGGTTGGAGACATTCCCATACACCTTATACAGAGTATCCCACAGTTCCTTAGAGGTTTCACAGTAGGAATATGCCTCTAGGATACTTGGGTCAAGAGAGTTTTGGATGGTTGACAGCACCAGAAAGTCTTCTTGAACCCATTTGGTTTCATCAACAGCTACAACCTCTTGGCCATCTTTACCTTGTGTTACCAGCTTTGGGGCTTGACCTTCTGTCACATGACTCCATAAGCCACGACCTCCAAGAGCAGTCTTCACAAGTCTTGACCAGAGAAGGTAGTTTAACCCTTTCAAGGTTACTGGAACCACAACAGCCTTGTTTTGCTCCATCTTGGATGCTATGGACCGTTGGGTAATAGAGTGTTTCTGAAAAGTTTGAGAGTTTGGCGAAATGGAAATGAAAGAACCTCAAGAAAAACTTGTATTCTCCAGGAATCTGAATGATATACCCAGAGAAACAAGAACAAGGAGGAGAACTCGACCAAAAAACAGAGGAAAAACAGAGGAAAACAGAGGAAAACAGAGGAAAAACAGAGGACCCTTGCTATTATCCACTGGACAATAATTTAGGTTTTCCTGGAAACTTGAGAGAAGATGAAGAAGAGTGTATTGCGGAAGAAGAATAGAGGTTTAGGAGCTTGAGTTGCTCTGATACCATGTAAGTTTAAGAGAGTTTAAGAGAGAATGAGCTGAAGAACAGCTAGAACATGAAGAACACTTGATGAAAGAGAGAGGAGGAGAGTATTTTCGTGAGAGAAGAGAGAGAGAGAGTAAACAAGTAAAGAGGAGGTTTCTTTCTCCTTAATTAATTCATTCTGCCTACTACATTGTTTTATAGGGAACCAGAGAGAGAGAGAGGACAGTGACATTTAGAAACAAACAAAAGAGAAACAATAAACTAATGCAAGTGGTCCTGGTCCTCTCTGGTCGAGATTCCTGATGCTGAGAGTGACCTCTCCTAACAGTCCACTCTTGCCTGATTTGAATCATGTGATTTCTCCTATTTTGAATTCAAACTTGGTCCAGAGAGAACTCCTCCCACGTGAGTAAGGTTGGCAAGTGAGTGAGACTTGCCTTGTCTTCCAAGTCAAGCTAGGTCTTCTCTTGGATGACTTGAGTTCCAAGTCTTGTACGGAATGCCTTGTTCCTCAAGTCTCTAAGTCCCTTCTCCACTTTGTCCATGCTGATCAGTGTCTCTCATTCTCTTCTGGTTCTTCATCTCAATAGGCAGTGCATGATGGCTACACAAATAGGCATTCCTTTGTTCACAAGGAAAGAAATATCACCCTGGTGCCATTGACTCCACAAGAAGTGCATCAAGATCAGGTGCAACTTAAGCTGAGAAGAGAAGAAGCTAAGGCCACAGTTTCAGCTTCACTCAAGGAGGACACGGCCAAGGTAAGTACTCATAACCTTTTTGCTTCTTCTAAAGAGATCAAGGAGGCATTGAACACTCAACAGCCCATGATCCTTGTTTTTGTTCAAAGAGTTACTAACCACAGGGGCTAATCATGGACCAATTATTCCAAAAGAGATTGAGTATCTTTTGCAGGAGTATAGGGATGTCTTTCCAGAAGATAATCCAATTGGTTTGCCACCCATCAGAGGCATTGAGCACCAAATTGACTTTGTACCAGGAGCTTCACTCCCAAACCGTCCAGCATACAGGACCAATCCTGTTGAGACCAAGGAGCTTCAGAAACAAGTCAATGATCTCTTGGAGAAAGGCCACATCAGAGAGAGCATGAGTCCTTGTGCGGTACCTGTTCTACTGGTACCCAAGAAGGATGGAAGCTGGCGCATGTGTGTGGATTGCCGAGCCATCAACAACATCACAGTTAAGTATAGACATCCTATCCCTCGCTTAGATGACATGTTAGATGAGTTACACGGTTCATGTGTCTTTTCTAAGGTTGACTTAAAGAGTGGTTACCACCAGATTAGAATGAAAGAAGGAGATGAGTAGAAAACTGCTTTTAAGACTAAGTTAGGATTGTATGAGTGGCTTGTTATGCCATTTGGTCTTACTAACGCACCTAGCACTTTCATGAGGTTGATGAACCATGTCTTGAGAGCTCTTATAGGTCGATTTGTGGTTGTTTACTTTGATGATATTCTCATTTATAGTAAGACCATGAAAGAACATGTTGAGCACTTGAGACAGGTTTTAGATGTGCTTAGGAAAGAGAATCTGTATGCTAACTACAAGAAGTGCTCATTTGGAACAGATAACCTTGTCTTTCTAGGTTTTGTTGTTACATCACAGGGCATACAGGTTGATGAAGAGAAGGTGAAAGCTATCAAGGAGTGGCCGACTCCTAAAACCATTGGAGAAGTCAGAAGTTTTCATGGACTTGCTGGCTTCTACAGGAGGTTTGTGAAAGACTTAAGCACCATTGCTGCCCCACTCACTGAAGCCATCAAGAAGAATGTGGGATTCGCTTGGGGGCAAGCTCAGGAAGATGCATTTCAGTTGCTAAAAGGGAAGTTAACCAGTGCTCCTTTACTTGTACTCCCTGACTTTCTTAAAACTTTTGAGATAGAGTGTGATGCATCTGGAGTGGGAATTGGAGCCGTGCTGATGCAAGAAAAGAGGCCTATAGCTTACTTCAGTGAGAAGCTTGGAGGCGCCACATTGAACTACCCAACCTATGACAAGGAGCTGTATGCCTTGGTGAGAGCTCTACAAACGTGGCAGCACTACCTTTGGCCTAAAGAGTTTGTGATCCATACAGATCATGAATCTCTTAAGCATCTCAAAGGGCAACAGAAGCTGAACAAGAGGCATGCTAGGTGGGTTGAGTTCATTGAGACATTCCCTTATGTCATCCAGTACAAGCAAGGTAAGGAGAATGTGGTTGCTGATGCACTCTCAAGAAGGTATGTTCTACTATCTTCTATGGAAACAAAGCTTTTGGGATTTGAACACCTTAAGTCTTGTTATGCTGATGATCCAGAGTTTCAGGAAGTTTTTAGAAACACTGAGAAACATGCTAGTGGAAAGTTCTATCAAGTGAAAGGGTTTCTTTTCTATGATAACCGCTTGTGTGTGCCTTGTGGTTCTTTGAGGGAACTTTATGTCAGGGAAGCTCATGGAGGAGGGTTGATGGGACACTTTGGCGTAGCCAAGACACTGTCTACCTTTCAGGAACACTTCTATTGGCCTAACATGAAGAAAGAAGTGGAGAAGGTGTGCTCAAGGTGTGTCGTGTGCAAACAAGCCAAGTCCAAGGTGCAACCAACAGGTTTGTATACTCCACTCCCTATCCCTACTGAACCTTGGGTTGATATCTCTATGGACTTTGTTTTGGGACTGCCTAGAACTGGAAAGGGTAGAGATAGCATCTTTGTGGTGGTTGATAGGTTTTCCAAGATGGCACATTTCATACCTTGCCATAAGACTGATGATGCATCCTTAGTCGCTGATCTATTCTTTAGAGAGGTTGTTAAGTTGCATGGAATGCCCAGGACCATAGTTTCTGATAGGGACTCTAAGTTCCTTAGCTATTTCTGGAAAACATTGTGGGGGAAACTAGGAACTAGATTGCTATTCTCAACCACTTGTCATCCACAAACTGATGGGCAAACTGAGACTGTCAATAGGACATTGTCTACCCTCTTGCGTGCTATCATAAAAAGAACATTAGGACTTGGGAGGATTGTTTGCCGCATGTAGAGTTTGCATACAATAGGTCAATGCATTCAGCCACTAAGCTCACCCCTTTTCAAGCCGTCTATGGATTCAATCCCTTGTCTCCATTAGACTTGTTTGCTTTACCTTTGAAAGAGCAGACTAACCTTGATGGTCAGAAGAAGCCCGAGTTTGTTAGATCTTTGCATGAACAGGTCAGGAGAAACATAGAGGACCGCACCAGAATGTATGCAAGAAAGAAGAACAAAGGCAGGAGAGAGTTGGTGCTAGAACCAGGTGATCTCGTGTGGATCCATCTCAGGAAGGAAAGGTTTCCTAATGAGAGAAAGTCCAAGCTGATGCGAAGGACAGACGGCCCATTCAAAGTACTCAAGAGGATCAACAACAATGCTTATCAGATTGATCTCGAAGGTAAGTACAACATTAGCTCAACATTCAACGTTTCTGACTTGATTCCTTTTGTGGCAGATGAATCGGATTTGAGGTCAAATCCTTTTAAAGGAGGAGGGGATGGTGTGACCACCATTGGGTCAAATGCAACCTCCAGTCAATCCAATTGCCAAGACGCCAAGGAACCAGAAGAGGAGGCTTACCAGGAAGAGATCCAGGAGTTGATGGAGGAACTAGAACAAGTAGATCCCTATGTAGCCGACTGGATGAGTGGAGAGGAAGACATGGAACAGAATGCAGCTCAAGATGACTTGATCTTCTCAGTTGGACCGATTACAAGATCAAAGACAAAAGCTCAGAGACAAGCTTTGCTAACTCTGCTTGAGCACGTGAGACAAGAGGAGGAATCGATCAAGAGTGAAGGACCAGCATGTTGGTTTAATGTGATTTCGATTTGTACTTAAATTGAACCAGCAAACCAAAGACAATTAGGATTAGGATTTTCGATTCAGAGTAGTAAACCAATTTCAATTGGGTTTAGGGTTAGGGTTAGACAAAACCAATTTCAATTTGGTTTAGGTTTAGGGTTAGACAAAACCAAAACCATCTCGGTTTAGGTTTAGGGTTAGATGTAGCTTTCTATTTAAGCAAGCGCCGCAGGCAGCTTGAAACTCAATCAATAAACTCGAAATCTTTTAGCAATTGCTTGCCTAGTTCTTCTGCTTTCTCTGTTCAGCTAAAGGAACATTGATCTTCATCTAAAGGAAGGAATTCCTTGTGATCCATCAACGACAATACAAGGTAATCTTGTGTCATTGAGTAGCAACACATCTCTGAGGCATCCCCATCGCCAAGGAGAGCAGTCCATCATCAGATCCGAGTGCTAGTAGCCTCTTGATCAACCCTCTATCCATCCCCTTCAAGTGATCCGTGGAGAACAAGCCTATCCAGGCCGCACCAAAGTGCAAAGTTTGGGTCAGCCTCAAAACACCCAAAGATCAATTTGCAAAACAAGGGTTAAAGATAATCTTTTGGTGCATAGTCTGTGCAAAAGAATCAAGACCAATGTGGCGAATCTCGGGTCATCTCATCTCGACCAGAAACCAAGTCACTGGCGCCAAGGAAAGTTTGAATTCAAATGGAGCCAAGATGAGGAAGTCACATGCTGAGCTTAAGAGCTGTTAGGACCTGTCATTGTCCGTCATTCTGAACGTGCCCAGCCTGTTCCAGCCAGTCTGCTCTTCTGATTCCCCTTAATATAGTTGTTTATTTAGACCATAGTTTATTCATTGTTTATTTTTCTTTGTTGTCTTGTTGCTTCTTTGGCTATATTAAACCCTCCTTGTCCACGAAATTCATTAAGCTGAAAGGGGGAGTTCCCCTATCTTCTTCACCACTCTCTGGTCTCATTACTCTCTCATAATCTCTGGTTACTTAAACTCTCACAAACATTCTCATGATTCTCTCTTAAACTCTGCATAATCTCTCATACTCTCTGAAGTGAAAGTTAATTCTCTCCTTCAACAATTCTCTTATTCTGTTGTTACTATATCCTCCATACTCTCTATTCTCTTGTTACACACGAGCTCAGTCTCACTCACACTCTCAACACTTTTATTCTCTGTCTTGCATACAATCTGTCCAGCAGACTCATTCTCTCTGTTTCTCATTCTTTCTCTTGTTCACACTCAACCAGACTCTCACATTCACTCACACACCATTATATGTCTATTCTCACAATGCCATGATCAAGAATGAGACATGGTTTGAAAGTGAGCTGCCTAAAGGGAAGAAAGCAGTAACCAGTATGTGGATATTCACCATCAAGTTCTTACCAAATGGGAAGATAGATAGAAGGAAGACAAGGCTAGTGGCTAGAGGGTTCACTCAAACATATGGAGAAACTATCTTGACACTTTTGCTCCAGTTACGAAGCTCCATACTATTCGGATTGTTCTTTCAGTGGCAACCAATCTGAAGTGGGATCTTTAGCAAATGGATGTCAAGAATGCCTTTCTTCAAGGAGAACTTGATGATGAAGTCTACATGAAGCCTCCACCAGGTCTTGAGAGCCTCGTGAAACCGGGAAATGTGCTGAGGTTGAAGAAAGCTATCTATGGTCTAAAGCAGTCGCCTAGAGCCTGGTACAACAAGCTAAGCACCACGTTGAATGGGCAAGGCTTCAGGAAGTCTGAACTTGATCACACTCTCTTCACCCTCATCACAACCTCAGGTTTCATTGTCCTTCTAGTCTATGTTGATGACATCATCATAACCGGAAGTGACAAAGCAGGTATACAAGATACTAAAGACTATCTAAAATCTGTGTTTGAAATTAAAGACTTAGGGAGATGAAATACTTCCTTGGAATTGAGATATGTAGATCCAAGGAAGGCTTGTTCATGTCCCAAAGAAAATACACTCTTGATCTTTTGAGAGATGCATGTAAACTTGGTGGGAAGATAGCAAAAATGCCATTGGAGGATGGGTACAAAGTACCACGAGAGGGGAGATAGAGAACAGTCCATACCTTCAAGCTCTGATTACTACTGAGATTTTGTGAGAATAAGAGTAGATTAACCGAGAGAATGAGAGAAAGAGTGATAGAATGAGAGATTAGAAGAGAGTGTGCTCGATGTTCATGATGAACTCGAGAGAGAAAAGAGAGAACCACAAAAGAAAGAAATGATTTGCTTGATTGATTATTCAGAGAGGAGATACAAATATATAGGCAGAGCTTTAGGGTTACAACGGATACAAAAAGCAAAGGTTATGGAGTGGGAGACGTGGCCGGTCAAGGGAAGAGGCGCACTTGGTTTGAACGAGTGGATGAGGGTGCGAGATGCTTTTGGAATCTTGACCAGATGCCTTCTCCTTTCCAGCCTTGGACAGGCTGTCTTGGTCAAGCTTGACCCCTTATCCGCGAGCCACTTCTTTACCGAGTTACCAATGAGTTAACCTTCATCCTTTTCACCCACCAAGGTTATCTTCTTCCTTCTGCCTTGTGTCCCAAGTTTCGGCCATGGATGTACGGACCATGAGTTGTACGGATCCGTACAACTTGACCCGGAATTTGCACAAGACCAAAATGTGATTTGGTCGAGATTAAAGTAATTTGGGTCGAGTGGTCCGTACGGTCGGCCGTACAGTCCGTACGGTCCGTACCGTCCGTACACTTAACCCAAATTTGCACAACCTTCCCTTTGATCCCAAAATCCATCCTAAACCCTTTAAACCTCCTCTCTTTATTTCCTCAGATCAACACTCCCCCTCAAGCTTGACCATGTGGAACAAGTCAAGCTTGGAATGCCATGAGATCTTCCTCATTAAAAACCTTACCAAAGAAAACCCTCCTTAGGGATAAAACCTTGATAAGGAAAAGAGTAAAGACCCCATGGCGAGGGGATCAGTTGTTTGGAGTGAGATCAATGAGTCCCAACCTAGAAAGGATGGAATCCATTGTTTTTAATCTCGCAGCCTTGGTGAACACATCAGCAAGTTGATCCTCACTCCTTGTATAGCATGGCAATATCACTCCTGATACAATCATCTGTCTCACCTTATGACAATCAACTTCTATGTGCTTTGTTCTCTCATGGAAGACTGAGTTAGACGCAATGTGAATTGCTGCTTGATTATCACAGTGCATTGTCATGGGAGTGGTCTGTTCAATCTCCAGATGCTTCAGAATGCCCTTGATCCATACCAACTCGTTTGTCAGCTTCAACATAGCCCTATACTCAGCCTCAGCACTTGAACAGGAAATAACCTTCTGCTTCTTACTCTTCCAAGTAACCAGGTTCCCTCCAATGAATGTACAATACCCAGTAGTTGATTTCCTATCAACTCTATCTCCTGCCCAATCAGCATCACAATACCCAACTACTTCTGTACTGCCATTGCATCCCATCCACACTCCTTGTCCAGGCGTGCCACTCAAATACCTTAGTATCCTGTCAACCATCTTCCAGTGATGGACCTTTGGATCCTGCATATGCTGACTTACTTGATTCACTGCAAAACATATATCTGGTCTTGTGATAGTCAAGTAGATCAGCTTCCCAACCATCTTCCTGTATAACTTAGCATCCTCAAACAACTGGTTCTCTTCAATCTCCCCCTCAAGTAGAACCTTATACCCCTCTTCAAGAGGTGTCTTGGCTATCTTTCCTCCAAGCACATCAGTCTCCTTCAACATATCCATCGTATACTTCCTTTGAGACATAAACAAACCCTCCTTAGATCTGCATATCTCAATCCCCAAGAAATACTTCATCTCTCCCAAATCTTTGATATCAAACACTGACTTGAGAAACTCCTTAGTAGCTTTAATCCCAGCCTTATCACTTCCTGTGATGATCAAATCATCCACATACACCAATATCACAATGATTCCTGATGGAGTAACCAGAGTGAAGAGAGTGTGATCTAGTTCAGACTTTCTGAACCCTCTCCCATTTAGAGTTGTACTCAGCTTTCTATACCAGGCTCTAGGTGACTGCTTTAGCCCATATATAGCTTTCTTCAATCTCAACACATTTCCTGGTTTCACTAGATGCTCAAGACCAGGGGCGGCAGCATATAAACCTCATCTTCAAGCTCACCTTGCAAGAAAGCATTCTTCACATCCATCTGCCATAAGTCCCACTCTAGGTTTGTAGCAATAGACAATACAATCCGGACTGTGTGAAGCTTAGCTACAGGAGCAAATGTATCAATGTAATCTTCACCATAAGTCTGTGTAAAACCTCTTGCTACTAACCTGGTCTTCTTCCTATCAATCTGCCCATTTGCAAGGTATTTGATTGTAAATATCCATCTACTAGTCACAGCCTTCTTCCCCTTAGGTAGCTCACTCTCATACCATGTGTCATTTCTGATCATTGCATCCCTTTCATTACCCACTGACTCTCTCCATTCTTTATCCTTCATGGCTTCTTCATAGGATCTTGGAACCTCATTCTCATCCAAGTTACACATAAAAACCATGTGTTCTTCTGGATACTCTGCAAAGGAACAAACGACTTGAGAAGGATGCTTCACAGCCTGGGCATTGTAGTACACTCTCGTGTTTACCCAGTTGGAAGGATCCCTCCTAACCCTTGTGCTCCTTCGCAAAGGCTGAACCTCTTCTTGAACTTCTGGAGGTATCTCATTTACCTCCTCTCCACTAGACTGATCCAAATTCTCAGCCTCATGTGTCACCTCTTGATCATGATGACCTGAATCCTCTTGATGCTGCTCCTGCACTTCTGATTCAGACTCTTCTCCCCCCTCATGATCAAGAGGGGTTGTTCCTTCAGTTCCTCTAGCTTGATCAGAAGGAGGAGTGCCCTTTATCCCTTCATCTTGGGACATGTTTACCCCAAGCTTCTCCAATAAGAACTTCAGATTCAATGCCTTATCCTCTGGTTCTTTAGACATGTCTTCTAAGTCTTCCCATTTCTTTTCCTCATAATACCCCTTTGCCTCCATGAACTTCACATCTCTGGAAACCAACACTCTCCTTGTCACTGGATCATAGCACTTGTACCCCTTTTGAGTTACTGAGTAACCAATAAACATAGCTTTAGTACTCTTTGCATCCAACTTGTTCCTCTGCTCTCCAGGAACCAAGACATAGCACCGACACCCAAACACTCTCAAATGATCTATATATGGCTTGGTTTTGTTCAACACTTCATATGGAGACAGATTCTTCAATATCTTGGTTGGAATCCGGTTGATAAGGTAGCATGCAGTCTGAACAGCATCACTCCAAAATCGCCTAGGGACATTAGCATGGTACATCATGGATCTAGCAACCTCCATAAGATGCCTATTCTTCCTCTCAGCAACTCCATTCTGCTGTGTGTGTAAGGACAACTCGTCTGATGCACTATCCCATGCTTGGCCAAGTGATTCTTGAAGGCATGACTAGTGTATTCTCCACCATTGTCTGACCTTAGTACCTTCACAGTAGCATTGTAATGATTAGTAACATATGCTTGGAAGTTTACAAAGGCATCTAACACTCTATCCTTAGATGGAAGCAATGTGATCCAAGTATACTTAGACTTCTCATCAATAAACGTCACAAAATACTTCTGATTATCCCTAGACACACATGGAGATGTCCACACATCAGAGTGTATTAGATCAAAGCAGTTTTCATATATAGTCTCTGATGTTGGAAACACAGTCCTACAATGCTTTCCTAGGATGCAAGCTTCACACTCCAAATGATTGAATGATAGAGTAGGTAAGATCAGTTCAATTGCACGAGTATGAGGGTGACCCAATCTAGCATGCCAAGTACTGCTATCAATACTATCAGTAGCACTACTTAAGCAAATAGAGTCAAAGGGTTTAGAGAGCTTAGTCGTTTGGAGATGGTAGAGCTCATTTCTGCTGTCTCCTCGGCCAATGACTTGTCCAGACTCCAAGTCTTGAAACTCAACTTCATTTGGCCTGAATACAACTTGGCAATTGAGATCCACAGTTGCTTTCTTCACAGATATCAGATTGGATGTGAACCGAGGTAGGTAGAAGGCAACTGAATCCTTCTCAAACAACTTCAGATTGCCTATCCCCTCTATTGGGATCTGATCACCATTAGCTATCCTGACCACTCCCTGTGGTGGCTTTGATATTACTCATCAAACTCCTATCACTGATCATGTGATGGGTTGCTCCAGAATCCACTATAATAGGATTAGTAGCCTCTCCACCAACACAAGAGTGTCTCCTTTGCTTCCTGGTTGTAACCAAAGCTTGGATGTGCTCCATAAATGTCTCCCAATCCTTCCTCGTAATAGGACCATCAGCTCTTGATATCCCTGGTTCATTGGATCCCAATCTTTCTCCTACTGACTCACCCATGTAAGCTTAATAGGAGCATTCTCCTCTGACCATATGCTGTGTCACTTCCTTGATCAGTATCCTTAGGTGCTTTTCCAGTCCGGCAGGATGTATGTTTGTCTTCTCATACTTTCCCTTAGCTTTCTTGACCCTGGAAAGCTTCCTCAGTCTTCCTTTCTTACGTCTCATACCACTCTTCTCACAAGCTGGTTGCTTGTTCAGTTTAGGACCACTTTGTTCTCTTTGAACCAAAGTACCTACACCATCCGCATCAATCAGCTCTGACCACAAGTATCTGAGCTTCCTTATCAGCTGATTGAACTCGTCCTTTCTCTGCTCTAAGTCTCTGATAACCCTCTCAGCTACACAGATCCCCATCAGATTGAACTTGTTCCCAAACACTGCTTCAAGTCTCTCCCATATCTCCTTTGCGGCTTGACATTGCTTATACACTTCCACAAACGATTTTGAGAGAGATCTATGGATGATCTCAAGTGCTTTTATGTCTTCTCTGACCCACTTGTCTTCATCCTTCAGGTCATCTATCTGACCTTCCCCAGTAGTCATATCTTCAAAAGCTTCCACCTTTTCGTTACTACTCCACAAACCATGGCTTTTCAAAGCTGTTTCAACAGATCCGGACACCTCCTCATAGGTTATCCCTTCCTGCAACACCTCAATCACAGATCTAGACTTCACTTTCACTCTGTGGTCGTTGGTTTCCATTAGAACCTTTCACCCAAACCCAGAAAAATGAAAAACAGAAACCCAGAATCACCAAGAACACGAAGAACACCAAAAACCACCAAGAACAAAGAACCCAGATTTCGACAATACACACTCACCCCTTTGATGAACCTGGCTCTGATACCATAATCACTTTTGATTTAGTGAGTGTAAAGGCACGAGTTTAAGAGAGAAACAGATTGATTGTATGAGAGATTAGAGAGATTAGAGAGAATAGAGAGAATAAAGAGAGTAACGAGAGAGAGAGAGGCTTAAACTCGGTTTTTTTATGAAAATGAGAGAGTTACAACATATATAGAGTCAGATACAAGGGTTTTCGTGGAGGAATCAAAAGATGCTTTGGTATCTTCTTTTCTGGCCACATAAACTCCTTTTAGCTCCTTCCTTGCTGGCCACAAAAGCTTCTTTTACTTTCCAGCTGTGCCAGCCTGTCCAAGACTCTCTCCTTATCCTTATCTTCTTTTCTCTTTTTGTACTCACTCATTTCAACATTCTCTGACCCACTTGTATTCATCCTCCAGGTCATCTATCTGACCTTCTACAGTAGTCATATCTTCAAAAGCTTCCACCTTTACATGACTATTCCACAAACCATGACTTTCCAAAGCTGTTTCAACAGATCTGGACACCTCTTTCACAGATCTAAACTTAACTTTCACTCTGTGGTCGTTGGTTTCCATTAGAACCTTTCACTCCAACCCAGAAAAATGAAGAACAAAAACCCAGAATCACCAAGAACACGAAGAACACTCAAGAAAGAGCCCAGATTTTCGAAAAAGAAAAAACCAGATCTGGAAAAGCTTGAGTCTTTATGAAGTTCAAAGATTGAGACTTTGAGATTTAGTGAAAGAAAGCTTCAAACTTCAAACTTTCCTTGAATCTTCAAGAAAGTTTCAACCTTTACTGTTGAATGAAGAACACACACCCTGATTATCAGAAACCAGGCTCTGATACCATATTAACTTTTGATTTAGTGAGTGTAAAGGCACGAGGTTAAGAGAGGATCAGATTGTTTGTATGAGAGAATAAGAGATTAGAGAGAATATAGAGAGTATAGAGAGAGAGAGACTTGAAACTCTGTTATTTTTTATTGGTACTCGACAAGTGATACAAATAGAGGAGCAACTAGGGTTTCCAGAGACAAAAGGAAGAGCAAATGTGTAGTTGAGGAATGTAGTCGACTATATCACAGAACTATGTAGTTGAGTCATGTAGTCGACTATATCACAGGACTATGTAGATGATCCTTATTCAGATCTCTTCTTATTCATGTCAAAATAATATCTTAACTCCTCAGCATACCTCAACTCAACACTCCCCATCACTTCTCTTCATGTACTCACTCATTTCAACACCTTTGCCTACCTTGTACTCCAAGTTAGGTCACTTGTACGGACAGACTTGTCCCACAAGTTTGTATGGACATACTTGATCCACAAGCTTCCCTTGATTAGTTCTGCTTCTGTTATTTGAAATGTCCTCTCATTCTTTCTAACTTCATGTCGCCATTTCCTCTCTTTATTGGCTTTATGTCAACACTCCCCCTCAAGCTTGACCATGTGGAACAAGTCAAGCTTTGAAGCCATGAAGCATTCCCTCATTAAAACCTCAGCTTGGTAAAACCACATGGGAGAAAAACCAAGCCAAGGAAAAAGAGTAGAACACTTCATGGAGGAGAGATCAGTGACATGTTAGGTCTATGAGCCCAAGCTTTGGATGAATGAACTCACAGACCTTAGTACTCGCAGCCTTTGTGAAGATATCAGCTAGCTGGTCTTCACTTCTTGTGTAGCAAGGTAAGATGATCTTCTGCTCCACAGCTTGTCTTACCTTGTGACAATCCACCTCAATATGTTTAGTCCTATCATGAAAGACTGAATTGCTAGCAATGTGTATAGCAGCCTGGTTATCACAATGCATAGTGATTGGTGTTGTGGTCTCAACTCCCAAATCCTTAAGCAGTCCTTTGATCCAGATTAGCTCACTTGTAAGCTTTCTCATGGCTCTATATTCTGCCTCAGCACTTGAACATGAAACCACCTTTTGCTTCTTGCTCTTTCAAGTTACCAAGTTGCCTCCAATAAATGTGCAATAACCAGTAGTTGATCTCCTATCAACCCTATCTCCAGCCCAATCAGCATCACAATAGCCTACTATCTCAGTACTCTTGTGATAGTGAGATATATGAGTTTTCCCACCATCCTTCTATAGTGCTTCACATCTTCATATGCCTTATCTTCAATCTCCCCCTCACGCATCACTTTGTACCCCTCCTCTAGAGGTGTTTTAGCAGCTCTACTACCAAGATCTCCAGCTTCCTTTAATACATCCAAGAGTGTATTTCCTTTGGGAAAGAAACAGTCCCTCCTTGGATCTACACATCTCAATCCCTAGAAAATATTTGAGCTCTCCCAAATCCTTGATATCAAATGTTGCCTTGAGAAAAGCTTTGGTGGAGCTGATCCCCTCTTTATCACTGCCTGTGATAATGATATCATCCACATAAATGAGAATCACAATGATCCCTTGCTGGCTGGTGAGAGTAAACAAGGTGTGATCAGCCTCAGATTTAACAAAGCCTCTTCCATTAAGGGTTGTGCTCAGTTTGTGATACCAGGCTCTTGGAGATTGCTTCAGACCATAGATTGCTTTCCTAAGCCTCAAGACATTGCCTGGTTTAACCATTCCTTCCATACCAGGTGGTGGACGCATGTATACCTCATCTTCTAGCTCTCCTTGTAGGAATGCATTCTTGACATCCATTTGCCAAAAATCCCATTCCAAATTCACAGCAAGAGAGAGCAAAATCCTTATGGTCTGGAGCTTTGCCACTGGTGCAAAGGTTTCAAGATAGTCCTCACCATATACTTGAGTGTAGCCTCTTGCTACCAGCCTGGTCTTCTTCCTCTCAGGTTTCCCATTGGCTAAGTACTTAATTGTGAACAGCAACATTCTTGTTACTACCTTCTTGCCTTTGGGAAGTTCAGTTTCAAACCAGGTTCCATTCTTCTCCATAGCACCCATCTCATCTCCTACTGAATCTCTCCATTCCTTAATTGCCATAGCCTCTTCATATGACCTTGGTATGTAAGCCTCATCAAGGTTAGTGATGAAGGCATGATGATCCATAGGATATTGATCTAGGGAGCATGTTGCTTGAGTAGGATGGGCAACTGCTTGAGAGTTGAAATAAACCCTTGTGTTGATCCAATTAGAAGCAGAATTTATGAGCCTAGTACTCCTCCTTAGTACTGGTGGTGCTACTTCTTCTGGAACAGCTTCTGCCTCATCTGAGGACTGACCTGTGAGAATAGAGAGAATATAGTGAGAATGAAAGTGTGTGAGAGTCTGGTTGACAGAAAACAAGAGAATGGATGAGAGACAAGAGTATGAGGCAGGATTGCCTTGAATGAGAGAATGAGAGATTTTAGTGAGGTTGAGAGTGTTTGTGAGTGTGAGGTCGTGTTACCAGAGAGTAAGAGACTTGAGAGAGTATATGAACTAGACAATAGGATATTTGGTGAAGGAGAGACTTAACTCTCACTTCAGAGAGTATGAGAGATTATGGAGAGTTTATGAGAGTTTCTGAGTATGAGAGAGTGGATGAGACTTAGAGAGAATATGAGAGTGTATGAACCAGAGAGAATAATGAAGGAGGAGGCTCAATTCTCCTTAGGAATTTCGTGGGTTACATGTGAGGGCTTTATAGCCAAGTTACAAGACATTACAAACACAATAAACTACTAATAAAACATGAAAACTTAAATAACTAATTTTGTAAAAAAAGAGAGATCAGAGCAGGTTCAGAACTGGCTGGGGCAGACTGGTAAGGAGCAGGCTGTGGCATGTACATTCTGGCACGTCCAGAGGAAGAGAAAGTGACTGGAGGAAGAGGGCACATTCAGCTTGGTGCGATAGTGACAGGTCCAGCTGCATCTCCAAAGCCCCCCATGTGACTTCTTCTTGTCCAATTCAAACTAGCTCCTTCCATTTGAATTCAAACCAAGTATCCTTAGGTTTCTGGACCTTTAGCCACGTCCAAGAGTTTTCCAAACACCTTTCTTGCCTTGCAAGTCAGGTTAGGTTAAGTGGTTTATGGACAGCCTTCATCTTTCCTTGCAAGTCAAGTCTGCTTGATCAAGATTCTATCTTTAACCAGATTTGTTTCTTCTTCTCTTTCTTTCATTATTCCAACACTCCCCCTCAAGCTTGACCATAGGAATCCTTGGGCAAGCTTGGAACTGAGATACTTGCCTAATTAAAAACCTAATAATAGGGAAAAATAGTACAAGCAATCCAGCCTAGGTTTAGACAACTTTATTGGCCAGGAAGGGCGCCACTCCTTTCCTGCTTCACACTCAACTGGTTCCATTTGAACCTTCTTCTTGTTTCACAGCTTGTCTCCCCCTTGGTTTTGACTTCTTGCGTTCTTCATGGGTTGAGATTAAGCCAGCATGTATTTGGGGTGATAATGAGGAGTGTCTGCCCTCCTGGCTTGCACTTGAATCCCTCACTTCATCCTTCTTCAGAATGGCCTTGCAAAGTGACTTGTAGAACTGACTTGATAGGGGGACTTTTGCAAAGAGTCAGCAGCATCTTTTTAGTGAACTGCCTTCTCTTTGCTCAGCCAAGAGTCCCTCCTCAACTCCACTTGTTTCCTTTGCTTCAGCTTGAACAATATGGCATTGGCTTCTCATTTAACACCCCTCCTCAAGCTTGACCTGAGAATGAGAGTATATGGTCAAGCTTGAAGCTGAGAGCCAATGACAAACAATACCTTGGGACCACCGGCCCTTCTGGCTTAGTGATGGCCTTTTCTCTTGAGGAAACCTCCTTTTCACCCTCTTGGCTTCAGGTAAGACCTTTTGAGAAACCTCTCCACATCCCCAATCTTCTTCTCTACCATCTTGGGAGTTAATGAACACAATCAGTGTCCAAAGTGTTGTTGGGTAATGGGCAATATCTCCATGGTCAGGAATGTACTTCTGTAGGCTCTGAACACATGGGCTTCTTGCTCTTTATTTTAACGAGGCACAGCTTATCAAGAATCTGATCTGGTTTCTTGAACCTCCATCCCGATGGGGCTTATTGACACTGAAGTTGTTTTAGGTGTGGATTGACTGTCCAACACCTCTTCTTCTTGATTCCCATTTTCTTGGCAGGGACACACTTCAAACCCCTACTGTCCTCTTTCTGGTCGTGAGTTTTGGAGATCAAAGAATGAGCTTCAGCTTTGTTTCCCAGAGAATAGTTTGAACAGCCAAACTTTGAAGCTTCTTCAGTGACCTTGCTTCAAAATTGATTTTCTCCATGTGTTTTCTTCAGCATTTTGGACAAGAGAAAGTGTTTTGGTTTCTTCTTTGGACCCTTGGAAGTCTCTGGGGTCGCCATTTCATTTGTTTTCTCCATCTTGGAGAGTTTTGGACCAGTGGACAATAGAATGTTCCTACTGGTTTTGCAGGAGATTGAATTTGAAACTGGACTTTGAAGTAGCTTGTTGAACTGAGTTGAAGCTTTCTTGAGTTCCAGAGAATGAGATGCTCCTCTATCTTGAGTTCTGGTGAGGTTCTTCCCTCCTGGAAGACCTTTGGACCAGAGGATAAAAGGATGTAACCAAGCAGATTTTAAACAGAAACTTGAACAGAGATTCATTTGCGGAAATAAGAAGGGTTTTCAGGAGATTGTAGCTCTGATACCATGTGAGAATAGAGAGAATATAGTGAGAATGAAAGTGTGTGAGAGTCTGGTTGACAGAAAACAAGAGAATGGATGAGAGACAAGAGTATGAGGCAGGATTGCCTTGAATGAGAGAATGAGAGATTTTAGTGAGGTTGAGAGTGTTTGTGAGTGTGAGGTCGTGTGACCAGAGAGTAAGAGACTTGAGAGAGTATATGAACTAGACAATAGGAGATTTGGTGAAGGAGAGACTTAACTCTCACTTCAGAGAGTATGAGAGATTATGGAGAGTTTATGAGAGTTTCTGAGTATGAGAGAGTGGATGAGACTTAGAGAGAATATGAGAGTGTATGAACCAGAGAGAATAATGAAGGAGGAGGCTCAATTATCCTTAGGAATTTCGTGGGTTACATGTGAGGGCTTTATAGCCAAGTTACAAGACATTACAAGCACAATAAACTACTAATAAAACATGAAAAATAACTAATTTTGTAAAGAAAGAGAGATCAGAGCAGGTTCAGAACTGGCTGGGGCAGACTGGTAAGGAGCAGGCTGTGGCATGTACAGTCTGGCACGTCCAGAGGAAGAGAAAGTGACTGGAGGAAGAGGGCACATTCAGCTTGGTGCGATAGTGACAGGTCCAGCTGCATCTCCAAAGCCCCCCATGTGACTTCTTCTTGTCCAATTCAAACTAGCTCCTTCCATTTGAATTCAAACCAAGTATCCTTAGGTTTCTGGACCTTTAGCCACGTCCAAGAGTTTTCCAAACACCTTTCTTGCCTTGCAAGTCAGGTTAGGTTAAGTGGTTTATGGACAGCCTTCATCTTTCCTTGCAAGTCAAGTCTGCTTGATCAAGATTCTATCTTTAACCAAATTTGTTTCTTCTTCTCTTTCTTTCATTATTCCAACATGACCCTCATTTACCACTGATTCCTCTTGATCTTGTTGCTCAGCTTGGCCATGAATTCTTGCTGAGTTTTCTGGTTGTGTTGGCTCAGCAGTATTGTCCCCCACATGGTCAAGGTGAGGAACCACCTGAACCTCAACGTTATCATTGCTGGAACCAGTTTCAGTCTCCACCCTTTTATCAGCTTCTGGTGTATACCCTTTTGGTTCAGGTTCCATTCTTGCTTCAGGCATACTGACCCCAAGGCTTTCCATCACTCTCCTAAGATTGCTTGCTCTATCAGAAGCTGATTGAGATAGGTTCTCTAGATCCTCCCAATTCTTATCATTGTAGTATCCTCTTGATTCTACAAACTTCACATCTCTAGACACCATGACTCTCCTAGTCTGTGGTTCATAGCATTTATAACCCTTCTGGTTTGGGGAGTATCCAATGAACATTGCCCTTGTACTTTTTGCTTCTAATTTGTTCCTTTGTTCACCTGGTATTAATACAAAACAAAGACACCCAAACACACGCATATGGTCAATAGATGGTCTGGTTTTGTTGAGTACCTCAAATGGTGAGTGATCTTGGAGAAATCTGGTGGGAATTCGATTGATCAAATAACATGCTGTCAAGACTGCATCTCCCCAAAACCTTTTAGGCACACTTGTATGAAACATCATGCTTCTGGCCACCTCCATTAGGTGCCTATTTTTCCTCTCAGCCACCCCATTTTGTTGTGGTGTGTAAGGGCAGCTGGTTTGATGTATCACCCCATGCTGAGCCAAGTATTGCTTGAAATCTTGACTAGTGTACTCTCCACCATTATCAGACCTGAGGATCTTCAACTTGGCATTGAAATGGGTGAGGACATGGTTATGAAAGTTCTTGAATGCCTCCAGCACCCTGTCTTTTGACTGAATCAGAGTCACCCATGTGTATTTGGACTTCTCATCAATGAAGGTGACAAAATACTTGTGATTCTCTCTGGACATACAAGGCGCTGTCCACACATCAGAGTGAATCAGATCGAAACACTTCTCATAGATAGTGCTAGACCTTGGAAAGACTGTTCTACAATGCTTCCCCAAGATGCAGGCTTCACAATCATCATTCTGAACCACCATACCCGGAAACATCAAGTTCAAAGCTCTAGTGTGAGGATGACCCAATATGGAGTGCCATATGATGCTCTCAATCCCATTAGAAGTACTGACTAAGCAGTGAGCAGGAGATGCTCCAGAAACCTTAGTCTTTTCTAGGTGATATAGTTCCTGATGGCTGTACCCTTTTCCAATTACCTGCCCTGTCTTCAGGTCTTGAAATTCAACCTCATCAGGTCTAAAAAGAACTTGACAATTCAGGTCCACGGTTGCCCTTCTAACTGATAGCAAGTTTGATGTAAACTGAGGCATATATAAGGCAGTGGATTCTCTATCAAACAGCCTAAGGTTCCCTATCCCTTCTATCTTAACCTTATCACCATTTGCTATAAGCACATTCCCTGAGGCAGGTTTGATATTACTAACCAGGTTCCTATCACTAATCGTGTGATGGCTAGCTCCTGAATCTATAATGATGGGTTTAGAGTCAGGATAATATTTACCAACCTCCTTGGGTGAGATAAGGGCCTTGGCAGCTTTTATAAAGGAATCAAAGTCTCTTCTGGTCACTGGACTATCAGAATTGGTCGCCTCTGCCATACTCCTCCATGTTCCTCCTTCATTAGAATCACCACAGAGTGCTGAATACATGGTTCTTCCTGTAATTACTTGATGCTCAAACTCCTTGAGCTTAAATGTACTTGACTGGCTTCCTAGGGAACTTGGAAGCTTCCTTTCTTGAATGATATAACTTATCAGACTATTGCAGGGTATATCCAGGTTTAAGAGAAGACTGAAACTTTGTCTTGCTCATAGACAGCCTGAAGACTCTCCCATAGATTCCCATAAACATTTTG
Organism: Moricandia arvensis; assembly: GCA_905132765.1. Classification (NCBI taxonomy): domain Eukaryota; kingdom Viridiplantae; phylum Streptophyta; class Magnoliopsida; order Brassicales; family Brassicaceae; genus Moricandia; species Moricandia arvensis. The sequence goes on along the minus strand of CAJHQP010006347.1, from coordinate 1,016 downwards.
AAGCTTCTCCCATAAACTCTTGGCGGTTCTGAGGTGATAATGATCCTCCAAGATCTGTTCAGACAGAGAGATGTGTATAATTCCAAGTGTTTGCTGTTCCTCTTGAACCCACTTGTCTTCATGCTTTAGGCAAGTAGCCTGACTATCCTCTTGAGCCATCCTCTTTGAAGTTTCAGCCTCCATGATATGGCTGTCCCAAAGTCCATGACTTCCCAAGGTAACTCTGGCCACTCTTGACCATAAAAGATAGTTAGGACCCTCTAGGGTCACAGGAATGAGATTCTCCTTCTTCATTTTCTTGGTCGAAATCATCTTTTCCATTTTTGGCAATTTCTGGAGCTGGAAATGATGAACAGCTGAAGAACAGATGAACTTTGCCAAAAATAGAAATGAAAACTCAGAGATTTAGCGGAAGAAAGAAAAGAGAATAAGAATAATTAGGTCTCAAGAACATACTGCTCTGATACCATGTGAGATTTATGTTAGAATGAGAGATTTAGAAGTAGTTTACTGCTGGAGAATGAAGAACATGAAGAACAAGAGAGAGAGAGAGGGATTTCGAAATTCAAAGAGAGAGAAGGATAGAAATGATTTCCTTACCAGAAATGGTTCATGTGAGGGTTACATTTATAGAGAGAGAGGACAAAGCAAAATAATAAACAAATAAAGAACCAGACAAATAAAGAACTAATAAACTATTCTTCTGCTCTTCTGCCTTGGACAGAAGTGGGGGGGGGGGGGACCAAAGACCAAGCAGATGGGAGAAAGGGACATCTCCTCAATGGTTGGGAGCCTAATCCCACACGTGACTCCTTGCTGTTCTCCACTTCCTTGCTGTTCTCCACTCCCTTAGTTCCTTGGTGACCAGAATAAGTCTTCTTAGTTAGGTAAGTTCATTTCTGGTTCCTCCTGTCCCTTTGCCTACCTTGTACTCCAAGTTAGGTCACTTGTACGGACAGACTTGTCCCACAAGTTTGTATGGACATACTTGATCCACAAGCTTCCCTTTATTGAGA
>CAJHQP010006346.1:0-38940 GCA_905132765.1 Moricandia arvensis | reverse complement strand
GAAACAATGCTAACCCACACTCTACCATCGGAAAGGAATGCTCCGGACCCCGAGCAATCCATCGGTCAAGGTGAGGCAACAAGATTAGAGGGGTGCAATGTTACGCGACCATGTAGTAGGGAGTGGGGGATTTAAAAGAAGGAGACATCAGGGCACTTCGAGCTTTGAAAAATGAAGAGGGAGTTCAAAATGAGAACCACAACCACAGTACTACAGGAGGAGTCACTCAGATCAGATACCGAGCTTCTTAAGTTGGATCAACAACAAGGGTTGAGTTTTCAACTCTCAGGCAGTTCGCCCATCGCCTACTCAGCACATCGCTCCTTAGCTCAATACCCTATGGATGCGCATCAAGCTTTCATACCACTAACCTTGACTGAGGCTTACATACCAAGGTCTTATGAAGAGGCTATGGCAATCAAAGAATGGAGAGTTCAGTAGGAGATGAGATGGGAGCTATGGAGAAGAATGGAACCTGGTTTGAAACTGAGCTTCCCAAAGGCAAGAAGGCAGTAACAAGCATGCTGCTGTTCACAATTAAGTACTTGGGCCAATGGAAAACCTGAGAGAAAGAAGACCAGGCTGGTAGCAAGAGGCTACACTCAAGTTTATGGTGAGGATTATCTGGAAACTTTTGCATCAGTGGCAAAGCTTCACACCATAAGGATCTTGCTCTCCCTTGCTGTGAATCTGGAATGGGATCTTTGGCAAATGGATGTCAAGAATGCACTCCTACAAGGAGAGCTAGAAGATGAGGTTTACATGTGTCCACCACCTGGTATGGAAGGCATGGTTAAACCAGTCAATATCTTGAGGCTTAGGAAAGCAATCTATGGCCTGAAGCAATCTCCAAGAGCATGGTATCACAAACTGAGCACAACCCTGAATGGAAGAGGGTTTGTGAAATCTGAGGCTGATCACACCTTGTTTTCTCTCAGCAGCCAGCAAGGGATCATTGTGATTCTCATCTATGTGGATGATATCATTATCACAGGCAGTGATAAAGAGGGGATCAGTTCTACCAAAGCTTTTCTTAAGGCAACCTTTGACATTAAGGATTTGGGAGAGCTCAAGTACTTCCTAGGGATTGAGATGTGTAGGTCTAAGGAAGGATTGTTCCTGTCCCAAAGAAAATACACCCTTGATTTATTAAAAGAAGCTGAAGACCTTGGGGGTAGAGCTGCTAAGACACCTCTAGAGGAGGGATACAAAGTGATGCGTGAGGGGGAGTATGAAGACAAGGCTTATGGAGATGTGAGGCAGTATAGAAGAATGGTGGGAAAGCTCATATATCTCACTTTCACAAGACCAGATGTGTGCTTTGCAGTCAACCAAGTAAGCCAGCACATGCAAGCTCCCAAGATGCACCATTGGAACATGGTTCAAAGGATTCTGAGATACTTAAGAGAAGCACCAGGACAAGGAGTTTGGATGGGATGCAACAAGAGTACTGAGATAGTTGGCTATTGTGATGCTGATTGGGCTGGAGATAGGATAGACAGGAGGTCCACAACTGGTTATTGCACCTTCATTGGAGGGAATTTGGTGACATGGAAGAGCAAGAAGCAGAAGGTGGTTTCATGTTCAAGTGCTGAGGCAGAGTATAGAGCCATGAGAAAGCTCACAAGTGAGTTGATTTGGATCAAAGGGCTGCTTAAAGACTTGGGGATTGAAACTACAACACCAATCACTATGCATTGTGATAACCAGGCAGCTATACACATTGCAAGCAACTCAGTCTTCCATGAGAGAACCAAACACATTGAAGTAGACTGCCACAAGGTTAGACAAGCAGTAGAACAGAATGTGATCTTGCCATGCTACACAAGAAGTGAGGACCAGCTTGCTGATATCTTCACCAAGGCAGGAAGTTCTAAGGTTTGTGAGTCCATCCATCCGAGGTTGGGACTCATTGACCTCTCATGTCACTGAGCTCTCCTCCATGGAGTGATCTACTCTTTTTCTCTTGGCTTGGGTTTTTGTCCCATTGGGTTTTACCAAGCTAAGGTTTTAATGAGGGATTGCTTCATGGCTTCCAAGCTTGACTTGTTCCACATGGTCAAGCTTGAGGGGGAGTGTTGACATGAAGAAATAAAGGAGACAAGAAAAAGAGAGTTCTGTTGGTTCAAATGGAAGCTTGGTCGACAATGACTTGGAATGCAAGTCTGTCCGTACAAGTCTTGTGGAACAAGCTTCTATTCTGGTTTATTGGGATTAAGAGACACAAAGGAGAGAAGAAACTTTCCTTGTGCAAAGTCTGGGAGAAGAGTAGGCAGGAAAAGATTTAAAAAGAAGAGAGAAATTTGTTTCTGCTTACTCTTAGCTGTTGGGAGTCTTGGGAACCACTGACACATACCTGGCACGATCCCGTGATCAAGCCAGACTGCCCTACCAGACTGCTCTACTTCCCTGTGCAAGCCCAGACATTGACCAGATTATTTTATGCTTATTCTCTTGTCTTGTTCTTCCATTTATGTCTTTAAATATGTTGTATGCTCATTCTGAATCAATGCAAGAAAAGAGTTTCTTTCTCATTCTCTCTCTCTCTACACGAATTCTCTCTTCTCTCTCTCTTGTTCTTTCTGTTCTTTCTGTTCTTGCACAATCCAAGCCTCAAAGTTCCTTATTTTCACAAAAGTTTGTAGTTTGATTATTGATGGTGGAAGCTGTACTAATGTTGCCAGTGAAACTCTTGTAGAAAAGCTTGGATTGAAGACTGGAAAGCATCCTAAACCTTATCTACTGCAGTGGCTGAATGAAGATGGCGAGTTAAAGGTTAGAGAACAAGTAATGGTTCCTATAACCATTGGGAAATACCAAGATGAGATTTTTTGTGATGTTCTACCAATGGATTCTAGCCATCTCTTGCTGGGAAGACCTTGGCAGTATGACAAAAAGGCTATTCATGATGGGTTCACAAACGGCCATTCATTCACCCCACAGACGACAAGAAGATTATCCTTGCACCACTATCACACACAGGAGGTTCCACCAAGATCAGGTTCAACTCAAGCTAAAGAGAAAAGAATCTAAGGACATAGCACCAAATTTCTGATGGTAAAGAACCTAAGGGAACTCTACTTACTGCTAAGGCAAGTGACATAAGAAAAGCAGCACAAATGGAACAATCTATGCTTCTTTTGGTCTTTAGAGGTGCACTAATGTCTACTACGAACCATGAACCGGAGCTTCCGAGTGGATTTGAGTTTATCTTGCAGGATTATGGTGATGTTTTCCTAGATGAAAGCCCCACAGGTCTACCTCCCCTCCGTGGGATTGAGCACCAGATAGATTTGGTTCCAGGAGCTTCTCTTCCCAACAGACCAGCTTACAGAACTAATCCTGAAGAGACCAAGGAACTACAAAGACAAGTTGACGAGTTGATGGGGAAAGGACACATCAGAGAGAGCCTGAGTCCATGTGCAGTTCCTGTGTTATTGGTGCCCAAGAAGAATGGAAGGTGGCGCATGTGTGTGGATTGCAGAGCCATCAACAATATCATAGTAAAGTACAGACATCCTATCCCTAGAATTGATGATATGTTAGATGAATTACATGGATCTTGTATATTCTCTAAGGTTGATTTAAAAAGTGGATATCATCAGATTAGGATGAAAGAAGGGGATGAATGGAAAACTGCCTTTAAAACCAAACATGGATTATATGAGTGGCTTGTTATGCCATTTGGACTCACAAACGCACCTAGTACATTCATGAGACTGATGAATCATGTTCTTAGAGCATTCATAGGTCACTTTGTGGTAGTTTATTTTGTTGACATTCTGATCTACAACAAGAGTTTGAATGAGCATGTTAGACACTTGAAATCTGTTATTGAAGTGCTTAGGAAAGAGTCTCTTTATGCTAACTTTAAGAAGTGTACTTTTGGGACAGATCACCTTGTGTTTTTAGGCTTTGTTGTTACAGCTCAGGGAATCAAGGTTGATAAGGAAAAGGTAAGAGCAATCCGAGATTGGCCAAGTCCTAAGAGTGTAAGTGAAGTTAGAAGTTTCCATGGACTGGCTGGCTTCTACAGAAGGTTTGTCAAAGACTTTAGCACCATTGCAGCACCTCTCACAGAAGTTATCAAGAAGAATGTGGGATTCCAGTGGGGAAAAGAACAAGAGGAAGCATTCCAAACCTTGAAAGGGAAGTTAACCAATGCTCCTTTGTTGGTTCTACCAGACTTTTCTAAAACCTTTGAAATTGAATGTGATGCTTCTGGTGTAGGTATTGGAGCAGTCTTGATGCAGGAGAAGAGACCAATTGCTTATTTCAGTGAAAAGTTAGGAGGATCCATGCTAGAGTATCCTACCTACGACAAAGAGCTATATGCTTTGATCAGGGCACTGGAAACTTGGCAACACTACCTCTGGTCAAAGGAGTTTGTGATTCACACTGACCATGAATCTCTCAAACACTTGAAGGGACAACACAAAATCAACAAGAGGCACGCCAGATGGGTAGAATTTCTTGAAACCTTTCCTTATGTGATTCATTACAAGCAAGGTAAGGAGAACATTGTTGCTGACGCCTTGTCCAGAAGATAGTCTCTGTTTTCTTCAATGGAGACGAAATTGTTAGGATTTGAGTATGATTTTAAGAGAATAAAGAGATTGAGAGTGGTTTATGAGAAGAGATTAAGAAGAAACAGAGAAAAGGATTGAGATTTGCTAAGTATCAAGAACAACATGAATAAAGAGAGAACATTGTTTAAGAGAAGCTTTCGTATTGATTATTGTTCAAAGACGGATTACAGCTTTTATAAAGGAGATTACAAGGGCTTTCAGCCTAACGGATAAGATAAGCCGTGTGTAGTCAAGGGTAAGGGCGCGCCTAATTGAAAAGTGTAAATCAGAATAACGAAGTGTGGATTGACTAAGGGTATCAAGAGAAGTGAAGAGAAGAGAAGAGGAAGTGTTTTGGTGAAGAAGTGTACGGACGGTACGGACATGGTACGGACGTCCGTATGTAAATCAGAATAAAGAAGTGTGGATGGACTAAGGGTACCAAGAGAAGTGAAGAGAAGTGAAGAGGGAGCATTTTGGTGAAGAAGTGTACGGACGGTACAGACATGGTACGGACGTCCGTACACTCGACCTCGACCAAGGATCGACCCAGGTATTGATTCAGGAATGTATTTGTGGTCGACCGTACGGACGGTACGGATGTCCGTACCGGTACGGCCCGAGGGTCGATCCTCGGTCGACCCAGAAACCATTCCGGGATCGATACTTGAGAAAGTTACCCGGGTAAATGTGTTACTGCATGGGAAGTTACTTTACCTTTCCACCCGTTGGGAATGGATAAGGAGCGCGCCTCCAGCCTGGAAAGCAAGGGAATATACCCAAGATGCTTTAAGCGTGTGAAGCTCCTCAGCCTCTTGTTTTGAATCAGCCGCGTCCCTCCTTTTGACTCCACATGCTTAGTCTCTTTACTTGTTGGATACCCTAATGTAATCCTCCTCTTTATATTGTAATGCTGCGACCTTAATGATAATCAACAAAGTTCAGTCTCTTTCTCTCTTAAAGCTTAAACATGATTCTCCATTAGTTTCTGCTCTAATCTCATTTATCTCTTCTATTCTCTTCTTTTCTCTACAAATCTCTCTTTATTCTCTAAAATCATATGGTATCAGAGCCAGGTTCATCTGAATCTGGGTTCTAGAGTCGTGTTCTTCAGCTCTTTTCTGGGTTTTGACAAGATTCAATCTTTTTGTGTATAATTGGTCCAGATCTGTTGTGATGGAAGGGAACAAAGCTTTGACAGTTCCTGTAGTGTTGAAAGGTGGTGGAAACTACCTGTTGTGGTCTAGGTTGGTGAAGACTGCGGTTGGAAGCAAGGGTCTTTGGAGTCACATCTCTGATGGAGCTCCAAAACCTGTCACTGATGAAGAAGGAGGAGAAACAGAGCTGATTCTTGCTGGTCAGGAGAGGTGGGCTCAGGACGACTTGATGGTGCTTGCTGTCATTCAAGGATCTCTTGAGTCCTCTATCTTGGAAGCTTATAGCTACTGTGAGACTCCAAAGGATCTGTGGGAGACACTCCAAAAGGTCTATGGAAACACTTCTAATCTGAGCAGAGTGTTTGAGTTGAAGAGATCTATCAACACTATCATGCAGGAAGAGATGGAGTTTACCAAACATCTTGGGAGGTTCAGAGCCTTATGGTCTGAAATGGAGATGCTGAGGCCACACACTACTGATCCAGAGACACTGATGGAGAGGCGCGAGCAAGATCAGGTCTTTGGTCTGTTGCTGACCTTGAATCCTGCCTTCAATGACTTGATTAAGCACATTCTGAGGTCCTCAAAGGTGCTAACTTTGGAGGAGGTCTGTGCCTAGATACAAAAGGAGGAAGGTTCTCTTGGTCTGTTTGGTGGAAAGGGAGATCTATCCCTGGCCAACAAGGCTCAAGCAGTCCAAGCTAACAGAGCTGCTTACAAGCCTGATGAAAGGAGGTTTGGAGGAAACTGTGATCACTGCAAGAAGCCAGGACACAAAAGGAGCCAGTGTTGGATCCTTCATCCACACCTCAAGCCAGCCAAGTTCATGAAGGAGAGGGAGGCCAGAGCTCATATGTCCAATGAAACTGGTGAAGCAGGACCATCCGGAGCTGGTGAAGGAAAGGCCATGGCTTCTCAGCATTCTCCAGGGAAGAACATGGACCAGGAGCTAGTTAGGAAGTCCGACCTTGATGCCCTGATCAAGGCCTTGAAGGAGAATGGTAGCAAGTTTCAAAACCCCCTTGGCTACTCTTATACTGCTTATAAACTGTCTATAGATTCTATCATGCTAGGAATGCCAATTCTGTTGATAGAATAGAATCTCCTTGTGCTTTAACTGCTTGCAATCTGACTAAACCTGTGATAATAGACTCTGGTGCATTCTCATCATATGATTAGAGATAAGAGTCTAATGAAAGATATAGAACCAATGTCTGGCCATGTTATGATTGCAAATGGTGATAAAGTTGATATAAAGGGAATTGGTAATCTGAAACTGTTTGATAAAGAATCTAGAGCTTTTTATCTTCCTGAATTCACTTCTAACCTTCTGTCTGTTAAGAAGTGCACTACTGATCTTCATTGTAATGTTATCTTTAGTCCTAATGATGTGAAGTTTCAGGATATTAAAAGCAGTGAGTTGATTGGAAAGGGAGTAACCAAGGGAGACCTTACATGCTTGAAGACCTTACTCCGGATTCCACCTTTAGCTTCTCTTCTGTTCTAGATAATAATGCTTGTGGCATGCTAGATTAGGCCACCCCATGTTAGAGCCTTAGGCTTAATGTTACCAGGTGTCATGTATAAGAATAATGAATGTGAAGCATGCATCTTAGGTAAACATTGTAAAGCTGTCTTTCAGAGATCTAAAACTATCTATAATAAATGCTTTGATCTTGTGCACTCTGATGTGTGGACTGCTCCCTGTTTATCTAAGAGAACTATAAATATTTTGTCACTTTCATTGATGAGAAAATCTAAATACACCTGGATAACAATGATTAAAACTAAGGATAGAGTGCTTGATGCATTTAAAAACTTTCAAGCTTATGTCTCTAACCATTATAATGCTAAGCTTAAGATTTTCAGATCAGATAATGGTGGAGAGTACACAAGCCATGCTTTCAAGCAGCACCTTGCTCAACATGGGATTCTACATCAGACAAGCTGTCCCTACACTCCTCAGCAGAATGGAGTAGTTGAGAGGAAGAATAGGCATCTGATGGTGGTGGCAAGATCAATGATGTTCCAAACCAATGTGCCAAAGAGATTCTGGAGTGATGCTGTTATGACTGCTTGCTATCTAATCAACAGAACTCCAACAAGAATCCTGGAAGATCAGTATCCTTTTGAAGTCCTCAACCAGACAAAGCCATCTCTTGATTATCTGCGTGTGTTTGGATCACTATGCTTTGTTCTGGTACCAGGAGAAAGGAGGAACAAGCTGGAACCAAAGAGCACTCGAAGCCATGTTTATTGGATACTCTACAACTCAGAAAGGATACAAATGCTTTGATCCTCTCACCAGGAGGATGTTGGTGTCCATAGATGTGAAGTTTATAGAAGCAAAGGGGTACTATGAGGAGAAGAATTGGGAGGATCTGAAGGATCTCACCAAGACATCTGACAAGGCTACCAGCCTTAGGATGGTTATGGAAGGTCTTGGGATCAATGTAACCCAGGATCAGACAAGGCCAGAAGAGGCTAATATACATGAAGCTGAAGAACCCTCCCACTTTGATCATGAGGGGGGAAATGAGTTCTGAGCAGGAGGAACAAAGAGACTCAGAAGGTCCTGATCAAGTGTTCAGAATGAAGAAGGACAAGCTGAGACAAATGAGCAGAATGGAGTAGAGAATGAGAATGAGGTTCAGAATGAAGCCAATGAACCTGGAGAAGAATCTGAGCTAAACAATGAAGAAAAAGAACAGCGCTGATGGATATCCCACTTCACCAGACAGGAGCAACTAGAGTGCAGATCAACCCACCTTCCAATTGGGTCAATACCAGAGTCTACTACAATTGTCAAGCAGTGGCCCATCCAAGTCAAGCTGTTTGCTCTTTTGCTGAATTCCCTGAAGAACACTGTGCTTTCATGGTCAGTCTAGATGCTAGCCAGATACCAAGATCACATGAAGAGGCAATGGAAGATGAAGAATGGAGGAATTCAGTGGCTGATGAGGCAGGAGCAATGATCAAGAATGGAACTTGGTTTGAGAGTGAACTGCCAAAAGGAAAGAAGGCTGTTTCTAGCAAATGGATATTCACCATCAAGTATCTGCCCAATGGACAAGTGGATAGGAAGAAGACCAGATTGGTGGCTAGAGGATTCACCCAAACCTATGGAGAAGATTACATAGATACCTTTGCTCCAGTAGCCAAACTCCATACCATTCGGATCATCTTGTCTCTTGCAACCAATCTTGAGTGGGATCTATGGCAAATGGATGTGAAGAATGCTTTCCTACAAGGGGAATTAGAAGAAGAAGTCTATATGCATCCTCCACCAGGTCTTGAGAGCTCTGTAAAGGGAATGTGCTGAGACTGAAGAAGGCCATTTATGGATTGAAGCAATCTCCTAGAGCTTGGTACTTCAAGTTAAGCACTACCTTGAATGGGAGGGGTTTCAGAAAGTCTAAACTTGATCACACCCTGTTTACTCTCACCACTCCCTCAGGTATCATTTGTCTATTGGTGTATGTAGATGACATTATCATAACAGGGAGTGACAAGAAAGGGATACAAGAAAACTAAAGACTTTCGTAAGTCAGTCTTTGAGATTAAAGATTTGGGTGAGATGAAATACTTCCTTGGAATTGAGATATGCAGATCCAAGGAAGGTTTATTCATGTCCCAAAGGAAATATACACTTGATCTTTTGAAAGATGCAGGTAAACTTGGAGGAAGGACAGCAAAGATGCCACTGGAAGATGGATACAAACTCCCACGAGAGGGGGATATTGAGCACAGCCAGCCCTTTGAAGATCCCAAACTCTATAGGAGGATGGTTGGTAAGTTGATCTATCTAACTATTACACGACCTGACATTTGTTTTGCTGTGAATCAGGTGAGCTAGCATATGCAAGCCCCTAAGGAGCATCATTGGAGAATGGTGGATAGGATCCTGAGCTATCTCAATGGGTCTCCTGGTCAAGGTGTGTGGATGGGATGTAACAAGAGCACATAAGTGGTGGGATATTGTGATGCTGATGGGCAGGAGATAGAATGGATAGAAGATCAACCACAGGCTATTGTACATTCGTTGGAGGCAACCTTGTCACTTGGAAGAGCAAGAAGCAGAAGGTGGTTTCCTGCTCAAGTGCTGAAGCTGAGTATAGAGCTATGCTGAAGCTGACTAATGAGCTGATATGGATCAAGGGGATACTGAAGCATGTTAGTATTGATCAGTCCACGCCAATGACCATGCATTGTGACAATCAAGCAGAAATTCACATAGCCACCAACTCTGTATTCCATGAGAGGACAAAGCACATTGAAGTTGACTGCCACAAAGTTAGACAGATGATTGTTCAAGGGGAGATCTTACCATGCTTTACAAGAAGTGAAGACCAGCTTGCTGATATCTTCACCAAAGCAGCAAGTCAGAAGACTATTGAGTCCATCCATGTCAGGTTAGGGCTCATTGCCTTAACCACCAGTGGCTAATCTCCTCTGGTCATGAGATCTTCACTCTTTTTCCCTTGCCAAGGTTTTGTCCCAATGGGTTTTCCTTGGTAAGGTTTTTAATGAGGAAGATCTCATGGCTGTCCAAGTTTGGCAAATACCATTGTCAAACTTGAGGGGGAGTGTAAATCAGAATAAAGAAGTGTGGATGGACTAAGGGTACCAAGAGAAGTGAAGAGGGAGCATTTTGGTGAAGAAGTGTACGGACGGTACGGACATGGTACGGACGTCCGTACACTCGACCTCGACCAAGGATCGACCAAGGATCGAACCAGGTATTGATTCAGGAATGTATTTGTGGTCGACCGTACGGACGGTACGGATGTCCGTACTGGTACGGCCCGAGGGTCGATCCTTGGTCGACCCAGAAACCATTCCGGGATCGATACTTGAGAAAGTTACCCGGGTAAATGTGTTACTGCCTGGGAAGTTACTTTACCTTTCCACCCGTTGGGAATGGATAAGGAGCGCGCCTCAGCCTGGGAAGCAAGGGATATACCAAGATCTTTAGCGTGTGAAGCTCCTCAGCCTCTTGTTTTGAATCAGCCGCGTCCCTCCTTTTGACTCCACATGCTTAGTCTCTTTAATTGTTGGATACCCTAATGTAATCCCTCCTCTTTATATTGTAATGCTGCGATCTTATTGATAATTAACAAAGTTCAGTCTCTTTCTCTCTTAAAGCTTAAACATGATTCTCCATTAGTTTTCTGCTCTAATCTCATTTATCTCTTCTATTCTCTTCTTTTCTCTACAAATCTCTCTTTATTCTCTAAAATCATACCGTACACTCGACCTCGACCAAGGATCGACCAAGGATCGACCCAGGGATTGATTCAGGAACGTATCTGGTCGACCGTACGGACCGAACGGATGCTCGTACGCGTACGGCCCGAGGAACGATCTTGGTCGACCGGAATCGATCTCGGGTCATCCTCGTCTCGACCAAGATTTACCCGATTTACCCGAGTAAAAGGATTAACGCAGCGGAAGAAGTTATTTACCTTTTATCCGTTGGAGAGGATAAGGGGCGCGCCTTCAGGCTGTAAACGGAGACGGATACTTCCAAAGATCGCTTTAGGCGTGTGAAGCATCCACATCCATTCATTTCAAGAGACGGGGCCATCACTTTTTGAACTACACATGCTTTACTCTTGCTTTTACTCTTTCCTTGTGGGATACCCTAATGTAATCTCCTTCTATATATTTGTAATGTCGACATTAATGAGAATCAAGCAGTTCAGTCTCTCTATTTTCTCTCTAATCTCAGAATGTCTCTTAATCAAATCTGCCATTCTTCTCTTATTCTACTTAATCTCTCTCAATTTCTCTTAAGGGAGAATACAAAGCTGCTGTGATTCCTGTGACTCTAAAGGGAGTAAACTACTTGCTGTGGTATAAGTGGTGAAGACTGCGTTGGGGAGTAAAGGTTTGTGGAGGGCCATGTGACTGAAGCTGAGCTCCAAAACTCATTACTGCATGAAGTGACAGGAGATTGGTCACTAGTGATGAAGGGAATGGCTGCAAGAAGATCTCGCTTGTGATGTCATTATCCAGAGCTCCGCTTGAGAGTTCAATATTGGAGGCCTATAGCTATTGTGAGAAGCTAGGATCTAATGGATACTGTGACTGAGGAGGATGCAGGAGGTGTTTTATCAGTCAACGAGATGAAGATATGGTTGAGGAGACTCATTTGGAGCAGAGTTGATCTTTGGGTCGACCAGGCCGTACAAGGCTGTATACGGCGGGTAACAGGCGGTACGGGTCCGTATCCGCCGTACGTCCGGGATCGACCCGGGTTGACGCCTTGACCACCACACGAGAAGTACCGGGGTGAATTCAAATCACAGCACTCTTCTTTACCTTTGGTGTCTTTCTGCAAGTAAAGGGAAAGGGAGCGCGTCTTGGCAGTCTGGCACAGGCTGGAGCGAATATTCATTTTGATCCCATAAGCGTGTGAGCACTCCCATTGGTTTCTTTTCAAATAGGCGCACCCATTGTGTTGACTACACACGATTAGGGGAGCCTTATCTTAGCTTGCAAACCCTTGTATCAGTCTCTATATAAAGTTGTAACCTCTGATTAATAAAAGTATCACAAAAGTTTCTCTTTTCTCTCTTGCAAACATGTTACTTTATCTTCTCCATTCTCCATTGTTTCTCTCTTATTCTCTCTGAATCTTCTCAATACCTGTTATATTCTCTAAAATTATATGGTATCAGAGCCAGGTTGGCTTTGGTATTGAGATTCTCGTGTTCTTCAGCTTTAAGTTTCAATCTTTCTGTCCGTTCTGTTTCAAGATCCAAGCTTTCTACCCAGATTCAAGTTCTCTTAACCCAGATTCAAGCTTTCTACCCAGATTCATTCCAAGACTCAATCTTTTTGCTTTTTCGTTCTGGATCTCATCAAGATGGAAGGAAACAAGATGATTATGGTTCTATTTCTCTTAAAGGTGGTGGAAACTATCTTCTTTGGTCGAGGCTGGTCAAGACAGCCATTGGGAGGCTAGGGTTGTGGAGTCACATCACGGATGAGCTCCCAAAATCAGTGGCTACAGAAGGTGATGATAGTGAAGATGGAAAGGAACTGGCAGTAGCTGATGAGAAGAAATGGATTCAAGATGATCTAATGGTGTTGTCTGTGTTACAAGGATCTCTGGGAAGTATAGATCTCTATGGTCTGAGCTTGAAACCCTGAGGCCAAATACCATTGACCATGAGATACTCATGGAGAGACGTGAACAGGACCAAGTGTTTGGGTTAATGCTAACTCTTAATCCTGCCTTTAATGATGTGATAAAGCACATCTTGAGATCTCCTAAACTTCCATCCATGGAGGAAGTCTGTGCTCAACTCTAGAAGGAGGAAGGATCTCTTGGTCTATTTGGTGGCAAAAGAGAGATGTCTATGGCTAACAAGGCTGAAGCTTCAGGAGGTCAAGCCAACAAGGCAGCTTATAGAGCTGAGGAAAGGAAGTTTGGGGGAAACTGCGACCATTGCAAGAAAACAGGACACAAGAGGAGTCATGCGCTGGTCTTCACCTCATCTCAGAGCAGAAAGTTCAACAAGGATAGAGAAGGAAGGGCTCATCTCTCTGCTGAGACAAATGAATCAGGTTCATCCGGAGCAAGTTCGTCTGATCAATCAGGAGACAATGAAGAAAGAGCCCTAGCCTCACATCACACTGCTGGGAAGAGTCTAGACATTGAGGCCATAAGGAAGTCTGACATTGAGGCCTTGATCAAAGCTCTCAAGGAGTCTGGTAAAACCCTTGGTCACTCTTATACTGCTCATATGTGTGCTAGCTCTTATGATAGAACTCTAGGAGACATTAAGAGTATACTGAATTACACTGATCTGCCTAGGACTCATATAGCTCAAAATCTGATTAAACCTTTGATTGTTGACTCTGGTGCATCTCATCATATGATTAGTGATCATAGCCTAATTAAAAATATTCAGCCTGCTCATGGTAATGTTATGATTGCTAATGGTGATAGAATTCCTATTAAAGGTGTAGGAGAATTAAACTGTTTGATAAAGAATCTAAAGCTTTATACATGCCTGAATTCACATCAAACTTGTTATCTGTCAAGAGATGCACTAATGATCTTCAATGCAATGTTATTTTCAGTCCTAACAGTGTGAAATTTCAGGATATTAGAGCAGTAACTTGATCGGACAAGGAGTTACCAAAGGAGACCTTTACCTGCTTGAGGATCTCTCATCTAGTTCTATTTCAAGTTGTTTATTGAGTTCTGTTTTGAATAAGGATGCTTTGTGGCATGCTAGATTAGGACACCCTCATGTTAGAGCCTTAAGCTTAATGTTACCAGGTGTCATGTTTAAAAATAATGATTGTGAAGCTTGTATTTTGGGAAAACATTGTAAGACTGTCTTTAAGAGATCCACTACTATCTATGAAAATTGCTTTGATCTTATTCATTCTGATGTGTGGACTGCCCCTTGCATTTCTAGAGATAATTACAAGTACTTTGTCACATTCATAGATGAAAAATCCAAATACACCTGGTTAACAATGATTAAGACAAAAGATATGGTTATGGATGCATTTAAAAATTTCCAAACCTATGTGGCTAACCAGTATAATGCCAAGATTAAGATTTTCAGGTCTGATAATGGTGGAGAATATACTGGTCATGCATTCAAGAACTATCTAGCTCAACATGGAATCCTACATCAAACAAGCTGCCCCTACACCCCACAGCAGAATGGATTGGCTGAGAGGAAGAACATACAACTTATGGAAGTAGCAAGGTCTATGATGTTCCAAACTAATGTTCCAAAGAGACATTGGAGTGATGCTGTGGTCACTGCTTGTTATCTAATCAACAGGATTCCAACCAGAATCCTTGAAGATCAGTGTCCTTTTGAGGTTCTAAACAAGAGCAAACCAACTCTAGATCATCTGAGAGTGTTTGGCTGCACTTGTTTTGTCCTGGTCTCCGGAGACATGAGGAACAAGCTTGAAGCTAAGAGCATTAAAGCAATGTTCATTGGATACTCTACAACACAAAAGGGCTATAAATGCTTCAATCCACAAACTAGAAGGGTCGATGTGTCTAGAGATGTAAAGTTCCTAGAAGAAAAGAGCTACTATGAGGAAAAGAAATGGGAGGATCTGGAAGAGCTATCTCGACCATCAGACAAAGCTACAAGCTTAAGACTGATATTAGAAGGACTTGGAATCAATATGTCCCAGGATCAGCAGAAGCATCCATCAACTAATGCTCCTGAAGCTGAAGAACCCTCCCACCTTGATCATGAGGGGGGAAATGAACCTGAGACTGGAGGCCAAGAAGAGCAAGACTCAGGTAGTCCTAATCAAGGTGGGACTCACAATGAAGAAGAGCTGAATGAAGATCAAGATCAGAATGTGAATGAAGATCCCGCAGAAATGGCGGAAGGGCAGAAGAGGTAGTACCTGAACCTGAACCTGTTCCTGCTGTAGTGCCCTTTGAGAGGAGCACAAAAAATAAGGAGGATCCTCCAGACTGGTAAACACGAGAGTGTACTACAATGCCATGGCTGTGGAGCATCCTTCTCAAGCTGTGTGCTCCTTGGCAGATATCCAGAAGAACACATGGTGTTCATGTGTAATCTGAATGAAAGTGAACATCCAAGGTCTATGAAGAAGCTATGCACGGGCAGGGCAATGGAGACGAGTCAATTGGTAGTGAGGGATTCAATGATATCAAGAATGATACTGGTATGAGAGTGAGTTACACAAAGGAAATAAGTCTGTAACCAGTAGATGATTTTCACAATCATACTTGCAATGGACACGATTGAGAGAGAAAACAGATTGGTATCCACCCCCCCCCCCCCCCCCCCCCCCCCCCACCCCCCCCCCCCCCCCCCCCCCCCCCCCCCCCGCAAGAGGATCTTACTCAAACCTATGGTGAGGAATATATTGATACAAGCTCCACACCATTAGAATTGTTCTATCTTTGGCTGTGAATCTTGGATGGGATCTTTGGCAAATGGATGTGAAGAATGCTTTTCTTCAGGGTGAACTTGAAGATGAAGTCTACATGCATCCTCCACCAGGTCTTGAGAATCTTGTGAAACCAGGGAATGTCCTAAGATTAATTAAAGCCATCAATGGTCTAAAACAATCTCCTAGAGCCTGGTACAACAAACTGAGCACTACCTTGAATGGGCGTGGATTCAGGAAGTCTGAGCTTGATCACACTCTTTTCACTCTCACCACAACCTCAGGTATTATCTACTTCTTGTGTATGTGGATGACATTATCATAACAGGTAGTGATAAGGCAGGTATTCAGGCCACCAAAGACTTTCTAAAATCTGTATTTGAGATTAAGGATCTAGGAGAAATGAAATACTTCCTTGGGATTGAGCTGTGTAAATCCAAGGAAGGCTTGTTCATTTCTCAAAGGAAATATACACTTGATCTTTTGAAAGATGCAGGAATGCTTGGAGGAAAGACAGCAAAGATGCCTCTTGAAGATGGATATAAGGTCCCACGTGAGGGGGAGATTGAAGACAGCAAACCATACCATGATCCAAAGCTTTATAGGAAGCTAGTGGGTAAGCTTATCTATTTAACAATTACTAGACCTGATATATGCTTTCCTGTGAATCAGGTTAGTCAACACATGCAAGTCCCAAAGGAGCATCATTGGCGTATGGTAGAAAGAATTCTCATGTACCTGAATGGCACATCTGGTCTTGGAGTTTGGTTGGGATGTAATGGAAGCACTGAAGTTGTGGGATATTGTGATGCTGATTGGGCTGGAGATAGAGCTGACAGAAGATCCACAACTGGCTACTGCACATTCATTGGTGGGAATCTAGTCACTTGGAGAAGAGTAAGAGCACGAGGTGGTCTCTTGTTACCAGTGCTGAAGCTGAGTATAGAGCAATGCTGAAGCTTACAAATAAGCTGGTCTGGATCAAAGGCATACTGAAGCACTTAGAGATTGATCAAGCCACACCAATGACAATGCATTGTGACAATCAAGCAGCCATACATACTGCAACCAACTCTGTTTTCCATGAGAGGACCAAACACATTGAAGTGGACTACCACAAGGTGAGACAGATGATTGTAGCAGGAGTAATTCTACCATGTTATACCAGGAGTGAAGATCAATTGGCTGATGTTTCACCAAGGCAGCACGACAAAAGACTATGGAGTCCATCGACATCAGGTTGGGACTCATAGATCTTTCTCCCAGGAACTAATCCCCTGAACCATGAGGTCTTTACTCTTTTTCCTCATGCATAGAGTTTGTCCAATGGGTTTTCTCTGATGAAGTTTTTAATGAGGAAGATCTCATTGTCCTTTCCAAGCTTGGCTAAGTGTCTTAAGTCAAGCTTGAGGGGGAGTGTTGAATTGAGGAGGACTCAGCGAGGTGTTTTATCAGTCAGAGATTGAAGATATGGGTTTGAGGAGATCATTTGGAGAGGAGTTGATTTGTTTGGGTCGACCAGTGCGTACAGGCGTACAGGCGCGTACCGGGCCGTAACGCCGTACGTTCCGGGATCGACCCCGGGTCGACCCTTCGACCACACCCGAGAAAAGTTACCCGGGTGAATTCAAATCACTGCCTCTTCTTTACCTTTGTGTCTTCTGCAAGTAAAAGGGAAAGGGAGCGCGTCTTGACAGTCTGGCAGCAGGATGGAGGATATATCTTTGATCCATAAGCGTTGTGAGCTCTCCCATTGGTCTCTTTTCAAATAGGCGCGCCCATTGTGTTGACTACACACAATTAGCCTTATCCTTAGCTTGCAAAACCCTTGTATCAGTCTCTATATAAAGTTGTAACCTCTGATTAATAAAAGTATCACGAAAGTTTCTCTTTTCTCTCTTGCAAACATGTTACTTTATCTTCTCCATTCTCCATTGTTTCTCTCTTATTCTCTCTGAATCTCTCATACTGTTCTATTCTCTAAAATATATATAGGATACACTTCAGAAGTGTGTATGGATAGCACATCAACTGAGTCGTGTATTTGAGGTGAAGAGGGGCTATCAATGGTTAGTCCAGAGATGAATGGAGTTTACTCAGCATCTAGGAAAGTTCAGAGCATTATGGGCTGAACTAGAGATGCTGAGGCCAGCACCACAGATCCAGAAGTGCTTAATGAGAGGCGTGAAGCAAGACAAGGTCTTTGGCCTTTTGCTACCTCAACCCCATGTACAATGATTCATTAAGCACATCTGAGATCTGATGGTCTGCCATCTCTGGAGGAAGTGTGTGCTCAGGTTCAGAAGGAGCAAGGGTCGTTTGGACTCTTTGGTGGGAAAGGTGAGCTTTCCATGGCAACAAAGCTGAAGCTGGTCAAGCAAACAAGTGTGCTTTTCAACAGGGGTGAAGACAGGAGGTTTCAATGGAAGCTGTGATCATTGCAAGAGACAAGGTCACAAGAAGAGTCGAGTGCTGGATCTTCATCCACACTCAAGCAGTCAAGTTCACAAGGGAAAGGGACGCAGAGCTCATCTTGGCCAGGGAGGAAGTGACAAGCTGGAGCCAGTGGAGGAAATGTCAGGACCAGTAATGGAGAAGGTCGAGAAGTAGGAGATGCAAGAGCAAATCCAGCCATCTGAAGAGCACAGAGCAAGAGCTGATCAGGAGGTCTGACATTGTATGCTCTGATCAAAGCCCTCAAGGAGAATGGTAATGGTATCTCTCTTGGTAAACCCTTGGGTATTCTTATGCTGCAACTAAACTGTCTAGTAAGCTAGATCATGCATTTGCCACTGTTAACATGTCTAAACTTTGATTATTGATTCTGGTGCATTCTCATCAATATGATAAGTGATACCAGACTGCTTAAGGATATAGAACCTGCTTTAGGACATGTTATTATTGCAAATGGTGATATAATTACCAATCAAGGGACAGGGAAGCTAGACTGTGTTTGAGAAAGAATCTTAAAGCCTTTACATGCCAATTTTACATCAAATCTGTTAAGTGTAAAGAAGTGCACTACTGATCTCAATTGTAATGTTATCTTTAGTCTAATGATGTGAAGTTTCAGGATATTGAAGAGCAGTAGACTGATTGGAAAGGGAGTGACCAAAGAAGACTTGTATCTGCTTGAAGATCCACTTCTATTTCTGATCCTGTTCACTCTTTTACTCAGTATTGAATAATGATGTTCTTTGGCATGCTAGGCTAGGACACCCTCATGTTAGAGCTTTAAGTTTAATGGTTCTGAGATTTTGTTTAAGAATAATGAATGTGAAGCTTGTATCCTTGGTAAACATTGCAAGACAGTTTTTTCAAAAATCTAGTACTTTATATGAGAATTGCTTTGATCTTGTTCATTTGATGTTTGGACTGCTCCTTGCTTGTCTAGGATAATCATAAATATTTTGTCACATTCATTGATGAGAAAATCGAAATATACTTGGGTAACCTTAATACCATCTAAGGATAGAGTGCTTGACGCTATTTAAGAACTTCAGACTATGTGACTACATTTCAATGCCAGTTAAAATTTTTAGATCAGATAATGGTGGGAGTACACAACGTACAAATCCTTTAACACCAGCAAACACTCTAGATCCTCAACATGGATAGTGCACTCAAACAAGCTGTCCTACACACCCCAACCAAAAACTGCGAGTTCTGCTGAGCAGAAAGAACAGCACATCTTGATGTCGCAAAGAGCCAGCTCCGTATGATGTTCCATACCAATGTCCCTAAGAGGCTTCATGGAGTGATGCATGTCACTACTCGCCTGCTACCTTGATCAACAGAACTCCAAACACCCAGAATCCTTGAAGATCATTCCCTTTGAAGTCTTGACAAGAATAACCAGCCATAGAGCACTGAGAGTCTACTTGCTGCTTATGCTCTTGTATTAAGACCTAGGAGAGCTAGGAACAAGCTGGAAGCTAGCAGCACTCGCTGCATCGTTTATTTGCCTACTCTCGCTACTCAGAAGGGATCACAAGTGTTGTGATCCAGTCTCAGCAAGACGCGTTCTGGTGTCAAGCGGATTGTCACAGTTGTATGGAGCAATAAAGAGGCTACTATGAGCGAGTAGGTAAATGGCGAAGACTTGAAGGATCTGTCCTCAAAGCACTCAGATAAGGCAACCAGCCTGAGAATCATATGGAATGGACTTGGTCTAACCCAGGCATCAGCAGCAGTGAAGAGAATCATCCCATTCGACATGTAGAGAGAGGAAGACACAAGAACTACTCTCCCATCACTGATCATGAGGGGGAGCTAGAAACTGAAGCTCACAAATGATACCCAAGGAAAGCAGAGAGCTATCAGGCAGTACATGAACAAGACAGGAGAATGAAGAGAGAGGCATATATACTATGAAACCTGAAGGAGATTGACATTCGAGAAATTGATACAAGACAAACCCTGAGACGAAGACAGTGCTGACACTGAGCAGGAGAGCAAATGAGATTATACCCTTAAGAAGGAGTACAGGATAAGGGAAACCAGCAAGCAACTGGATTAAATACCAGGGTCTACTATAAACTGCCAAGCTGTATGCTCATCCAGCTCAAGCTGTTGTGTCTTTGAAGAGTGGTTCCAATAGAGCATCATGCTTTCACAGTGAGTCTGGTATGAGAGTTCATACCAAGGTCTTATGAAGAAGCTATGAAACTTGAAGCTTGAGAGATCTGTCAACGGATGAAGCTGATGCCTGATAAAGAATTGACACTGGTTTGAAGTGAGCTACCAAAGGGAAATGAAAGCTGTGACCAAGTAAGATGGATCTTCACTATTCAGTTTTTTGTTCCTAATGGAAAGGTTGAGAGGAACAAGACAAGACTGGTTAGCAAGGGGATTCCTCAGACCTATGGAGAGGTTATATTGAACATTTTCTTCCTGTGGCAAAACTAACACACAATCAAGGATTGTGCTCCCCTGGCTACGCACCTAATGAATGGGGATTATGCGCAAATGGATGTGAGATGCCTTCTTGCAAGGAGAACTCGAGATGAAGTGCATATGCATCCTGCCACCAGGCCTTTGAGAATTCTGGTCAAACCAGGAAAATGTCTAAGGCTGAAGAAGCGCCATATATGGGTTGAAACAATCTCCTAAGAGCCTGGTACATAACAAGTCTGAGTGTACCTTGAATGGAAGCGGATTCAGGAACTCTGGAACTTGACATTACCTTGGTTCAGCTCACTACTGCTCAGGTATCATTGTCTATTAGTCTATTTGGATGATATTAATCTCACAGGGAGATGGATAAGAATGGTATACAAGATAACTAAGGAGTTTCTTAAATCTTCTTTGAGATTAAAGAATTTGGGTGAACTGAAATATTCTTGGAATTGAAGATATGTGATCCAAGGAAGTTTGTTTTCTGTCCAAAGGAAATTATGCACTTGATCTTTTGAAAAGATGCAGGACAAAACTTGAGGGAAGATAGCCAAGACTCCCTAGAAGATGGATACAGGTTTCCACGTGAGGGGGAGATTGAAGATACCAGCCATTTGAACGATCCAATTTATAGGAGGATGGTTGTCAAACTTATCTATTTGGCTATAACTAGGGCTTATATATGCTTTGATGTGATGCAGGTGAGCCAATACTATGCAAAATGCCTAGGCAGCACCATTGAGTATGGTGGACATGCTCTTACACTACCTGAATGGAACTTAACAACCAAGGCGTTAATTGATGGGATGCAATAGAAGCACTGAAGTGGTGGATATTGTGGATACTGATTAGGCAGGAGATAGAGCTATAGACAGATCACCACATGCTATTGCCATCATTGGAGGCAAACTTGGTCACTTGGAAGAGCAAGAAACAGAAGGTGGTGTCATGCTCAAGCGCAAGAAGCTGGATACAGAGCATTGCTGAAGCTTACAAATGAACTGGTTTGGGGATCAAGGCATACTGAAGGCATCTTTGGGGATTGAGCAATCAACACAATGACAATGCCACTGGTGATAATAAGCTGCCATCCACATTGCCTTCAAATTCAGTATTCCATGAGCAGGACAAGCACATTGAGGTAGATTGCACAAGGTCAGATAGATGATGGTTTGGAAGGAGTAACTCTCCCATGCTATACTAAAGTGACAGACGCAACTAGCCCGACATTTCACCAAAGGCTGCAAGACAGAAACTATTTAGTCCATTTCCATAGACTTGTGACTTCATTGATCTAACCAACCAGTGGCTGATCCCCTTTGGTCATGAGATTTCACATCTTTTTCCCTTGCCAGGTTTTGTCCCAATGGGTTTTCTTGGTAAGGGTTTTTAATTGAGGAAGATCTTCATGGCTGTCCAAGTTTTGCAACTACATTGTCAAACTTGAGGGGGAGGTGTAAATCAGAATAAAGAAGTGTGGATTGGACTAAGGGGTATCACAGAGAATGAAGAGAAAGAGCAGGAAGTGTTTTTGGTGAACGAAGTGAACGGACGGTGTTAAAAAGAGGAAAAAAGAAGTCCAGAAGTGGTGTTTGGGTACATTTAGAGGTTCCTGGTCCGAGGAGCATGGTCGAAGTATGGTCGAAAGAAGGTCCTTGGTCGGAGATTTGGTCGAGAAGTGGTCGTTACCGTACTGTAACGGACCATTGGGTACGGACAGTACGGATCGAGGAACGTTTCATGGACATCAATCCAGGTCGTGCGGGGTTCGACCTGTACGGACCTGTACGGTCGCTACCGTACGGGCGCGGGTCGACCACGGGTCGTACCCCGGAATGATCCTGGAACGACCAGAGTCAATTTCACCCAGAGCAAGCTGTTTTCCGAGTACACTTTTCACCATGATCTATCGTTGGCAAGGATAGAACGCGCTATTGACAGCCTTCTGGCTCTGGATAAGATATGGATACCCACAAAGATGCTTTAATGCTTCACACCCGGCACGCGGAGAGAGGATTGGCTGCTTTTATGAGGAGGCGCGCCTTATCCATTTGACCTACGTTCTGGATCTCAGTCTCTCTCTTTAATATTGTAAACCAGTCCATTGTTGTAAAGACATTCGATGTATTCTCCTGCTAAATGAAATGCATTTTCTCTTTACACTTTGTTTCTTGATTCTCAACTGTTTCTATAAACAAATTCTCTTCTCCTCTTTGATTTTCTCTCTGTTCTATCACTCTATTCTCTTATCATATGGTATCAGAGCAGGTTCATCTGAATCTGGGTTCTAGTTTGTGTTCTTGCAGCAAGTTTCTGGGTTTGTGCAAAGTTTCATCCTTTTGAGCTCTTCTTTCCAGATCTGTTCTAATGGAGGGAAACAAGACTCTATCTGTTCCAGTTACTCTGAAAGGTGGTGGAAACTACCTGCTATGGTCAAGACTTGTGAAGACAGCCGTGGGGAGCAAGGGTTTGTGGAGTCACATCTCTGATGGAGCTCCAAAACCAGTTGCTCATGAAGAAGGAGGTGAAACAGAGCTTGCCTTGGTTGATCAAGAGAAGTGGGCGCAGGAAGATCTTCTAGTTCTTGCTGTTATCCAGGGATCTCTTGAAGCTTCAATCTTGGAGGCATACAGCTACTGTGAGACACCTAAAGACCTGTGGGAGACACTCCAAAAGGTCTATGGAAACATATCAAATCTGAGCAGAGTGTTTGAGCTGAAGAGATCTATCAACACACTCATGCAGGAAGAGATGGAGTTCACCAAGCATCTTGGAAGGTTCAGAGCCTTATGGTCAGAACTAGAGATGCTGAGGCCTAACACTACTGACCAAGAGACTCTGATGGAGAGGCGTGAACAAGATCAAGTCTTTGGCTTGTTACTGACCTTGAATCCAGCCTTTAATGATCTGATTAAGCATATCTTGAGGTCCCCAAAGCTGCCATCTTTGGAGGAGGTTTGTGCTCAGATCCAGAAGGAGGAAGGGTCTCTTGGGTTGTTTGGAGGAAAGGGAGATCTGTCCCTGGCTAACAAGGCTGAAGCTGCTCAAGCCAACAAAGCTGGGTACAAGCCTGATGACAGAAGGTATGGTGAAGATAGGAGGTTTGGAGGGAACTGTGACCGCTGCAAGAAGCCTGGCCATAAGAGGAGCCAATGCTGGATTCTCCATCCCCACTTGAAACCAGCCAAGTTCATGAAGGAAAGGGAAGGAAGGGCCAATCTGTCCAATGAGGTGAATGAGGCAGGATCATCCGGAACTGGTGAAGGAAAGGCCATGGCTTCTCAGCACACTCCAGGGAAGAACATGGACCAGGAGCTGGTTAGGAGGTCCGACCTTGATGCCCTAATCAAGGTCCTGAAGGAGAATGGTAGCAAGTCTCTAAACCCACTTGGTTACTCTTATGCTGCATATAGAGTAGCTTTAGACTCTGATCACACTAGGATTGCTAATACTGGTTCATATAATGCTGAAACTGATTTACCTTGTTCCCTAGCTGCTTGCAAACTGACTAAACCTATTATAATTGATTCTGGTGCTTCTCATCACATGATAAGAGATAGGAGTTTGATAAAGGATTTAGAGTTTGCATCTGGTCATGTTATGATTGCTAATGGGGCTAAGGTAGACATTAAAGGAATTGGCAAATTGAATCTGTTTGATAAAGAGTCTAAAGCATTCTATTTACCTGAGTTCACATCTAATCTCTTATCTGTCAAGAAATGCACTACTGATTTACAATGCAATGTCATCTTTAGTCCTAATGATGTGAAGTTTCAGGATATTGAGAGCAATAAGATGATTGGACAGGGAGTAACCAAGGGAGATCTCTACATGCTTGAAGACTTTACTCCTGATTCCAGCTTTAGTTTTGCTTCTGTTCTAGACAATAATGCATTGTGGCATGCTAGATTAGGCCACCCCCATGTTAGAGCCTTAAGCTTAATGTTACCAGGTGTCATGTATAAGAATAATGAATGTGAAGCATGCATCTTAGGCAAACATTGTAAGACTGTTTTTCAGAGATCAGAAACTATTTATGAGAAATGCTTTGACCTTGTGCACTCTGATGTTTGGACAGCTCCTTGTTTTTCTAGAGAGAATTATAAATACTTTGTGACATTCATTGATGAGAAATCTAAATACACCTGGATAACAATGATTAAGACTAAGGATAGAGTGCTTGATGCATTTAAGAACTTTCAGGCTTATGTATCTAACCATTACAATGCCAAGATTAAGATTTTCAGGTCTGATAATGGTGGAGAATACACAAGCAATGCATTGGAGCAGCACCTTTGTCAACATGGAATCCTTCATCAAACGAGCTGTCCCTATACTCCACAACAGAATGGTGTGGCTGAGAGGAAGAATAGACATCTGATGGAGGTGGCAAGATCTATGATGTTTCACACCAATGTGCCAAAGAGATTCTGGAGTGATGCAGTTCAAGCTGCCTGCTACCTGATCAATAGAACTCCAACAATGATTCTCCAAGATCAGTCTCCTTTTGAGGTGCTAAAACAAGATCAAGCCATCCTTGGATCACTTGCGTGTGTTTGGATGTCAGTGCTTTGTACTGGTACCAGGGGAGATGAGGAATAAGCTTGAACCAAAGAGCACCAAGGCCATGTTTATTGGGTACTCAACTACTCAGAAGGGGTACAAGTGCTTTGATCCTCAAACAAGAAGAATGCTGGTGTCTAGGGATGTGAAGTTTATAGAAGCTAAAGGGTACTATGAAGAGAAGAGTTGGGATGACCTGAAAGATCTCACTCAGACATCTGACAAGGCCACAAGCCTTAGGATGATTATGGAAGGTCTTGGGATCAATTTAACCCAGGATCAGACAAGGCATGATGGTGCTGGTACACATGAAGCTGAAGAACACTCCCAATTTGATCATGAGGGGGGAAATGAACCTGAAGATCAAGACAACTCAGAAAGTCATGATCAAGGTCCTGATCAAAGTGGGATTGAAGTAAATGGACAGAATGAGGAAGAAGCTCAGAATGAAGGGGATGAACCTGAGCATGGAGAAGAAGAGGATCAAGAAACTACAAATGAAGAGCAAGAACAAGTTGATGTGGTTCCATTAAGGAGAAGCACAAGAGTGAGATATCCTCCTTCCAATTGGGTTAATACCAGAGTATACTACAACTGTCAGGCTGTTGCTCATCCAAGTCAAGCTGTGTGCTCATTTGCTGAGTTTCCTGAAGAACATTGTGCTTTCATGGTGAGTCTGGATGCAAGTCACATTCCAAGAACATATGAAGAGGCCATGGAAGATGAGGAATGGAGGAACTCAGTGGCTGATGAAGCAGGAGCAATGATCAAGAATGGAACCTGGTATGAAAGTGAATTACCCAAAGGAAAGAAGGCTGTCTCTAGCAAATGGATATTCACAATCAAGTATCTGCCAAATGGACAAGTGGATAGGAAGAAGACCAGATTGGTGGCTAGAGGATTCACTCAAACCTATGGAGAAGATTACATAGACACCTTTGCTCCTGTGGCCAAACTCCATACCATTCGGATCATCTTATCTCTTGCAACCAATCTGGAATGGGGCTTATGGAAAATGGATGTGAAGAATGCTTTCTTGCAAGGAGAATTAGAATAAGAAGTCTATATGCATCCTCCTCCAGGCCTTGAGAGTTCTGTAAAGCCAGGGAATGTGCTATGACTGAAGAAGGCTATCTATGGGTTGAAGCAATCTCCTAGAGCTTGGTACTTCAAGCTGAGCACTACTCTGAATGGGAGAGGCTTCAGAAAGTCAGAACTTGATCATACCTTGTTCACTCTCACTACTCCCTCAGGTATCATCTGTCTATTGGTGTATGTTGATGACATTATCATAACAGGGAGTGACAAAGAAGGGATACAAGAAACTAAAGACTTTCTAAAGTCTGTGTTTGAGATTAAAGATTTGGGAGAGATGAAATACTTCCTTGGAATTGAGATATGCAGATCCAAGGAAGACTTATTTATGTCCCAAAGGAAATATACACTTGATCTTTTGAAAGATGCAGGTAAACTTGGAGGAAGGACAGCAAAGATGCCACTGGAAGATGGATACAAACTCCCACGAGAGGGGGATATTGAGCACAGCCAGCCCTTTGAAGATCCCAAACTCTATAGGAGGATGGTTGGTAAGTTGATCTATTTAACTATTACACGACCTGATATATGTTTTGCTGTGAATCAGGTGAGCCAGCATATGCAAGCTCCCAAGGAACATCATTGGAGAATGGTGGAGAGGATTCTGAGCTATCTCAATGGTTCTCCTGGTCAAGGTGTATGGATGGGATGTAACAAGAGCACTTAAGTGGTTGGATATTGTGATGCTGATTGGGCAGGAGATAGAGTGGATAGAAGATCAACCACAGGCTATTGTACATTCATTGGAGGCAATCTGGTCACTTGGAAGAGCAAGAAGCAGAAGGTGGTTTCCTGCTCAAGTGCTGAAGCTGAGTATAGAGCTATGCTGAAGCTGACTAATGAGTTGATATGGATCAAGGGGATACTGAAGCATGTGAGTATTGATCAGTCCACGCCAATGACCATGCATTGTGACAATCAAGCAGCAATCCACATTGCCACCAACTCTGTCTTCCATGAGAGAACAAAGCACATTGAAGTAGACTGCCATAAGGTGAGACAAATGATTGTGCAAGGAGAGATCTTACAATGCTATACCAGAAGTGAAGATCAACTTGCTGATGTGTTTACCAAGGCAGCAAGCCAGAAGATGATTGAGTCCATCCACATCAGGTTGGGACTCATTGACCTTGCCCATAAGGGCTGATCCCCTTGGCCATGACTCTCCACTCTTTTTCCCTTACTAAGGTTTTGTCCCAATGGGTTTTCCTTGGTAAGGTTTTTAATGAGGGGGAGTACATGGCCATTCCAAGCTTGACTGGTTCCCATGGTCAAGCTTGAGGGGGACTGTTAAAAAGAGGAAGAAAGAAGTCCAGAAGTGTGTTGGGTACATTTGGAGGTTCCTGGTGGAAGCATGGTCGAAGTATGGTCGAAGAGGTCCTGGTCGGGATTTGGTCGAGAAGTGGTCGACCGTACTGTACGGACCACATTGGTACGGACAGTACGGATCGAGGAACGTTCCTGGATCAATCCCAGGTCGATCCTGGGTTCGACCTGTACGGACTGTACGGTCGTACCGTACGGCCGCGGGTCGACCACAGGTCGTACCCGGAACGATCCTGGAACGACCAGAGTCAATTTCACCCGAGCAAGCTGTTAATCCAGGAAGTTACATTTTCACCATGATCTATCCGTTGGCAAGGATAGAAACGCGCTATGACAGCCTGTCTGGCGCTGGATAAGATATGGATATTCCCACAAAGATGCTTTATGCTTCACACACGCGGAGGAGAGGATTGGCTGCTTTATGAGGAGGCGCGCCTTATCCATTTGACCTCACACGTTCTGGATCTCAGTCTCTTCTCTTTATATTGTAAACCAGTCCATTGTTGTAAAGACATTCGAGTATTCTCTCTAAATGAAATGCATTTTCTCTTTACACTTTGTTCTTGATTCTCACTGTTTCTATACAAATCTCTTCTCCTCTCTCTGATTCTCTCTGTTCTATCACTCTATTCTCTTAAAATCATAGACGGTACGGACGGTACGGACGTCCGTACACTCGACCTCGACCAAGGATCGACCCAGGGATTGATTCAGGAACGTATCTGGGATCGACCGTACGGACGGTACGGATGTCCGTACCGGTACGGCCCGAGGAACGATCCTTGGTCGACCCGGAATCGATCTCGGGTCAATCCTCGTCTCGACCAAGATTTTCCCGATTTACCCGAGTAAAAGGATTAACGCAGGGAAGAAGTTACTTTACCTTCTATCCGTTGGAGAGGATAAGGGGCGCGCCTTCCAGGCTGTAAATTAGAGGATATTCCAAAGAGGCTTAAGCATCACAGCCATTCATTTCAATGAGACGCGCCATCTCCTTTTTCACTACACATGCTTTACTCTTGCTTTACTCTTTTCCTTGTGGGATACCCTAATGTAATCTCCTTCTATATATTTGTAATGTCGACATTAATGAGAAATCAAGCAGTTCAGTCTCTCCATTTTCTCTCTAATCTCAGAATGTCTCTTAATCAAATCTGCCCATTCTTCTCTTATTCTACTTAATCTCTCTCAATCTTCTCTTATACTCTGATTTCTCTAAAGATTATATGGTATCAGAGCCAGGTTCTCTCTAGATCTGGTTCGAATCTTCTTACCCAGAAACTCAAGAACACCTTTTCTACCCAGAAACTCAAGAACACCTTTTTCAGAGCTTTCTTCAATGGAACCAATGGGGAGGCTCACATGCTTATGGCATCAAAGGAATATTCCATCCAGGCTGTAGAGACGCGCCTTATCCTTTCCCAACGTTCGGATCCAAGTTACCCAGGTGAAAAGGTAACAATCCACAGTTACCCGAGTAACTTTCTTGCTTGGTCGAGGATCGGTTCCGGGATTGATCCGGGTGCGTTCCGGGTACGGCCCTCGGCCGTACGGTGTGTCCGTACGGTCCGTACAGGTCGACCCGAGGATCGATCCCGAGATGATCCAAGGTCGACCGTCCGTACCTCCGGTGCCGTACTGTACGGTCGACCACCCTCGACCTCGGCCACTTCGACCTCTCGACCAGACTCGACCAGATAGCCCCAAAATGATCTCCTTTCCTCTGAACTCTTTTCTCCCTTATTTTAACACTCCCCCTCAAGCTTGACACTGTAAACCAGTCAAGCTTGGAATGGCCATGTACTCCCCCTCATTAAAAACCTCACTAAGGAAAACCCATTGGGACAAAACCTTAGCAAGGGAAAAAGAGTGGAGAGTCATGGCCAAGGGGATCAGCCCATATGGGCAAGGTCAATGAGTCCCAACCTGATGTGGATGGACTCAATCATCTTCTGACTTGCTGCCTTGGTAAACACATCAGCAAGTTGATCTTCACTTCTGGTGTAGCATGGTAAGATCTCTCCTTGCACAATCATTTGTCTCACCTTGTGGCAGTCTACTTCAATATGCTTTGTTCTGTCATGGAAGACAGAATTGGTGGCAATGTGGATTGCTGCTTGATTGTCACAATGCATGGTCATTGGTGTGGACTGCTCAATACTCACATGCTTCAGTATTCCCTTGATCCATATCAACTCATTAGTCAGCTTCAGCATAGCTCTATACTCAGCTTCAGCACTTGAGCAGGATACCACCTTCTGCTTCTTGCTCTTCCAAGTGACCAGATTGCCTCCAATGAATGTACAATAGCCTGTGGTTGATCTTCTATCCACTCTATCTCCTGCCCAATCAGCATCACAATATCCAACCACTTAAGTGCTCTTGTTACATCCCATCCATACACCTTGACCAGGAGAACCATTGAGATAGCTCAGAATCCTCTCCACCATTCTCCAATGATGTTCCTTGGGAGCTTGCATATGCTGGCTCACCTGATTCACAGCAAAACATATATCAGGTCGTGTAATAGTTAAATAGATCAACTTACCAACCATCCTCCTATAGAGTTTGGGATCTTCAAAGGGCTGGCTGTGCTCAATATCCCCCTCTCGTGGGAGTTTGTATCCATCTTCCAGTGGCATCTTTGCTGTCCTTCCTCCAAGTTTACCTGCATCTTTCAAAAGATCAAGTGTATATTTCCTTTGCGACATGAATAAACCTTCCTTGGATCTGCATATCTCAATTCCAAGGAAGTATTTCATTTCACCTAAATCTTTAATCTCAAAAACAGATTTGAGAAAGTCTTTAGTTTCCTGTATCCCTTCTTTGTCATTCCCTGTTATGATAATGTCATCAACATACACCAATAGACAGATGATACCTGGGGGAGTAGTGAGAGTGAACAAGGTATGATCAAGCTCTGACTTTCTGAAACCTCTACCATTCAGAGTGGTGCTCAGCTTGAAGTACCATGCTCTAGGAGATTTCTTCAACCCATAGATGGCCTTCTTCAGCCTTAACACATTCCCTGGCTTCACTGAATTCTCAAGGCCTGGAGGAGGATGCATATAGACTTCTTTTTCTAGTTCCCCTTGCAAGAAGGCATTCTTCACATCCATTTGCCATAAGCCCCATTCCAGATTGGTTGCAAGAGACAAGATGATTCGAATGGTATGAAGTTTGGCCACAGGAGAAAAGGTGTCTATGTAATCTTCTCCATAGGTTTGAGTGAATCCTCTAGCCACCAATCTGGTCTTCTTTCTGTCCACTTGTCCATTTGGAAGATACTTGATGGTGAATATAAATTTGCTTGAGACAGCCTTCTTCCTTCTTCCCTTTGGGTAACTCACTTTCATACCAAGTTCCATTCTTGATCATTGCTCCTGCTTCATCAGCTACTGAGTTCCTCCACTCCTCATCTTCCATTGCCTCTTCATAGGATCTTGGGATATGACTTGCATCCAGACTCACCATGAAAGCACAATGATCTTCAGGAAATTCAGCAAAGGAGCAAACAGCTTGACTTGGATGAGCAACAGCATGGCAGTTGTAATATACCCTTGTGTTGACCCAATTGGAAGGTGGATATCTCACTCTTGTGCTCCTCCTTAATGGAACCACAGCAGCCTGTTCTGGTTCTTCATTTACAGCTTCTTGATCCCCTTCTTCTTCAGGCTCATCCTCTTCATTCTGAACCTCTTCCTCATTCTCAGCTTCATTCTGACCATTTTCTTCAACCCCACTTTGATCAGGACCTTCTTCTGAGTCACCTTGGTTTTCAGGCTCATTTCCCCCCTCATGATCAAATTGGGAGTGTTCTTCAGCTTCATGTATACCAGCACCTTCATGCCTTGTCTGATCCTGGGTTAAATTGATCCCAAGACCTTCCATCATCATCCTAAGGTTTGTAGCCTTGTCAGATGTCTGAGTGAGATCTTTCAGATCATCCCAACTCTTCTCTTCATAGTACCCTTTAGCCTCTATAAACTTCACATCCCTAGAAACCAGCATCTTCCTTGTTTGAGGATCAAAGCACTTGTACCCCTGGCTGGTCGAGTACGCAATAAACATAGCCTTGGTGCTCTTTGGTTCCAGCTTGTTCCTCATTTCCCTTGGTACTAGGACAAAGCACTGACATCCAAACACACGCAAGTGATCCAGAGATGGCTTGATCTTGTTTAGCACTTCAAATGGGGACTGATCCTCTAGAATCCTTGTTGGAGTCCTATTGATCAGATAACAAGCAGCTTGAACAGCATCACTCCAGAATTTCTTTGGCACATTGGTGTGGAACATCATTGATCTTGCCACCTCCATCAGATGTCTATTCTTCCTCTTAGCCACTCCATTCTGTTGTGGAGTATAGGGACAGCTCGTTTGATGAAGGATTCCATGTTGACAAAGGTGCTGCTCCAATGCATTGCTTGTGTATTCTCCACCATTATCAGACCTGAAAATCTTAATCTTGGCATTGTAATGGTTAGATACATAAGCCTGAAAGTTCTTAAATGCATCAAGCACTCTATCCTTAGTCTTAATCATTGTTATCCAGGTGTATTTAGATTTCTCATCAATGAATGTCACAAAGTATTTATAATTCTCTCTAGAAAAACAAGGAGCTGTCCAAACATCAGAGTGCACAAGGTCAAAGCATTTCTCATAAATAGTTTTTGATCTCTGAAAAACAGTCTTACAATGTTTGCCTAAGATGCATGCTTCACATTCATTATTCTTATACATGACACCTGGTAACATTAAGCTTAAGGCTCTAACATGGGGGGGTGGCCTAATCTAGCATGCCACAATGCATTATTGTCTAGAACAGAAG
Source organism: Moricandia arvensis (assembly GCA_905132765.1). Classification (NCBI taxonomy): domain Eukaryota; kingdom Viridiplantae; phylum Streptophyta; class Magnoliopsida; order Brassicales; family Brassicaceae; genus Moricandia; species Moricandia arvensis. The sequence goes on along the minus strand of CAJHQP010006346.1, from coordinate 6,589 downwards.
CAAAACTAAAGCTGGAATCAGGAGTAAAGTCTTCAAGCATATTGAGATCTCCCTTTGTTACTCCCTGTCCAATCATCTTACTGCTCTCAATATCCTGAAACTTCACATCATTAGGACTAAAGATAACATTGCATTGAATCATCAGTAGTGCATTTCTTAATAGACAGAAGATTAGAAGTGAATTCAGGTAAATAGAAAGCTCTAGACTCTTTGTTAAACAGTTTTAGGTTACCAATTCCTTTAATGTCCACCTTATCACAATTAGCAATCATGACATTGTTAGATTATCAGAGCTCAGGCTGTGAGAGAGAGAGGCACAAACAGGAAGCCTTTACAAGGCAGAAACAGTCTATAATCTTTAGAGAAATCAGAGTATAAGAGAAGATTGGGAGAGATTAAGTAGAATTAGAGAAGAATGGGCAGATTTGATTAAGAGACATTTTGAGATTAGAGAGAAAAAGAGAAACTGAAATCCTTGGTTTCTCATTAAGGTCGACATTACAAATATATAGAAGGAGATTACACTTAGGGTATCCATCAAGAAAAGAAAGAAAGCATGTGGAGTCAACAAGAGGAGACGCGCCTCATTCAAACAAGAGGCTGAGAGGCTTCACACGCTTTAGGCATCTTAGGAATATTCCTCTCTTTACAGGCTGGAGGCGCGCTCCTTATCTTCTTCCAACGGACGGAAAGGTAAATGGTAACTTTCCCATAGTTAACCATTTACCCGGGTAACTCCTTATCGACCATCGATCCGCGGTCGTTCCTAGGTCGACCCAGGATCGTTCCTAGGTCGACCCAGGATCGTTCCTCGGGCCGTACCGGTACGGACATCCGTACCGTCCGTACGGTCGATCCCAGAAGCGTTCCTGAATCAATTCCTGGGTCGATCCTCGGTCGATCCTTGGTCGAGGTCGAGTGTACGGACGTCCGTACCATGTCCGTACCGTCCGTACACTTCTTCTCCAAATTGCTTCCTCTTCACTTCTCTTCACTCCTCTTGATACCTTTAGGCAATCCACACTTCTTTATTCTGATTTACACTCCCCCTCAAGTTTGACAATGGTAGTTGCCAAACTTGGACAGCCATGAGATCTTCCTCATTAAAAACCTTACCAAGGAAAACCCATTGGGACAAAACCTTGGCAAGGGAAAAAGAGTGAAGATCTCATGACCAAAGGGGATCAGCCACTGGTGGTTAGATCAATGAGCCCAAGTCTGTGGTGAATGGACTCAATAGTCTTCTGTCTTGCAGCCTTGGTGAAGATATCAGCTAGTTGGTCTTCACTCTTAGTATAGCATGGGAGAGTTACTCCTTCAACCATCATCTGTCTGACCTTGTGGCAATCTACCTCAATGTGCTTGGTCCTCTCATGGAATACTGAATTTGAGGCAATGTGGATGGCAGCTTGATTATCACAGTGCATTGTCATTGGTGTTGATTGCTCAATCCCCAAGTGCTTCAGTATGCCCTTGATCCAAACCAGTTCATTTGTAAGCTTCAGCATGGCTCTGTATTCAGCTTCTGCGCTTGAGCATGACACCACCTTCTGTTTCTTGCTCTTCCAAGTGACCAAGTTTCCTCCAATGAATGTGTAATAGCCTGTGGTTGATCTTCTATCAGCTCTATCTCCTGCCCAATCAGCATCACAATATCCCACCACTTCAGTGCTTCTATTGCATCCCATCCATACGCCTTGGTTGTAAGTTCCATTCAGGTAGTGTAGGAGCCTGTCCACCATACTCCAATGGTGCTGCTTAGGCTTTTGCATGTGTTGGCTCACCTGATTCACATCAAAGCATATATCAGGTCTAGTTATAGTCAAATAGATAAGCTTACCAACCATCCTCCTATAGAGTTTGGGATCTTCAAATGGCTGGCTATCTTCAATCTCCCCCTCACGTGGAACCTTGTATCCATCTTCTAGGGGAGTCTTGGCTATCTTTCCTCCAAGTTTACCTGCATCTTTCAAAAGATCAAGTGCAAATTTCCTTTCGGACAGAAACAAGCCTTCCTTGGATCTACATATCTGAATTCCAAGGAAGTATTTCAGTTCACCCAAATCTTTAATCTCAAAGACAGATTTAAGAAACTCCTTAGTTTCTTGTATACCATTCTTATCACTCCCTGTGATGATAATATCATCCACATAGACTAATAGAACAATGATACCTGAGGCAGTAGTGAGGCTGAACAAGGTATGGTCAAGTTCAGAGTTCCTGAATCCTCTTCCATTCAAGGTTACACTCAGCTTGTTGTACCAGGCTCTAGGAGATTGTTTCAACCCATATATGGCCTTCTTCAGCCTTAGGACATTTCCTGGTTTGACCAGATTCTCAAGGCCTGGTGGAGGATGCATATGCACTTCATCTTCGAGTTCTCCTTGCAAGAAGGCATTCTTCACATCCATTTGCCACAATCCCCATTCTAGGTTGGTAGCAAGGGAGAGCACAATCCTGATTGTGTGTAGTTTTGCCACAGGAGCAAATGTATCAATATAATCCTCTCCATAGGTCTGAGTGAATCCCCTTGCTACCAGTCTTGTCTTGTTTCTCTCAACCTTTCCATTAGGGAAAAACTTGATAGTGAAGATCCATCTACTGGTTACAGCTTTCTTTCCCTTTGGTAGCTCACTTTCGAACCAAGTGTCATTCTTTATCATGGCATCAGCTTCATCCTTGACAGAGTCTCTCCAAGCTTCAAGTTGCATAGCTTCTTCATAAGACCTTGGTATGTAGCTCTCATCCAGACTCACTGTGAAAGCATGATGCTCTATAGGAACACTCTTCAAAGGACACACAGCTTGAGCTGGGTGAGCTACAGCTTGGCAGTTATAGTAGACCCTGGTATTTATCCAGTTGCTTGCTGGTTTCCTTATCCTGGTACTCCTTCTTAAGGGTATAATCTCATTTGCTTCCTCCTGCTCAGTGTCAGCACCTTGTTCTTCTTCAGGGGCTTGATCAATTTCTGGTTCAACTCCTTCAGGTTCATAGTAAACCTCTTCTTCATTCTCCCTGTCTTGTTCATGACTGCCTGAAGCTTCTCCTCTTTCCCTTTGGGGTTCATTTTGAGCTTCAGTTTCTACTCCCCCCTCATGATCAAGATGGGGAGAGTTTCTTGTGTCTTCCTTCTCTACTGTCGAAATGGGTGATTCCTTCACTCTCTGATCCTGGGTTAGACCAAGTCCTTCCAATATGATTCTCAGGTTGGTTGCCTTATCTGAGTCTTGAGACAGATCCTTCAAGTCTTCCCATTTACCTTCCTCATAGTACCCTTTATGCTCCATAAACTTGACATCCCTTGACACCAGAACCCTTCTTGAGACTGGATCATAACACTTGTAGCCCTTCTGAGTAGGAGAGTAGCCAATAAACATGGCACGAGTGCTCTTAGCTTCCAGCTTGTTCCTTAGCTCTCCAGGTCTTAATACAAAGCATAAGCAGCCAAAGACTCTCAGGTGCTCTATGGCTGGTTTATTCTTGTTCAAGACTTCAAAGGGGGAATGATCTTCAAGGATTCTGGTTGGAGTTCTATTGATCAGGTAGCAGGCAGTAGTGACAGCATCACTCCAGAACCTCTTAGGGACATTGGTATGGAACATCATAGACCTGGCCACTTCCATAAGGTGTATGTTCTTTCTCTCAGCAACTCCATTTTGTTGGGGTGTGTAGGGGCAGCTTGTTTGATGCACTATCCCATGTTGAGCTAGGTGTTGCTTAAAGGCTTGACTTGTGTACTCCCCACCATTATCTGATCTAAAAATTTTTAACTTGGCATTGAAATGGTTAGTCACATAGTTCTGGAAGTTCTTATAAGCCTCAAGCACTCTATCCTTAGATGGTATTAAGGTTACCCAAGTATATTTCGATTTCTCATCAATGAATGTGACAAAATATTTATGATTATCCCTAGACAAGCAAGGAGCAGTCCAAACATCAGAATGAACAAGATCAAAGCAATTCTCATATAAGGTACTAGATTTTTGAAAAACTGTCTTGCAATGTTTACCAAGGATACAAGCTTCACATTCATTATTCTTAAACAAAATCTCAGGAACCATTAAACTTAAAGCTCTAACATGAGGGTGTCCTAGCCTAGCATGCCAAAGAACATCATTATTCAATACTGAAGTAAAAGAGTGAACAGGATCAGAAATAGAAGTGGGATCTTCAAGCAGATACAAGTCTTCTTTGGTCACTCCCTTTCCAATCAGTCTACTGCTCTCAATATCCTGAAACTTCACATCATTAGGACTAAAGATAACATTACAATTGAGATCAGTAGTGCACTTCTTTACACTTAACAGATTTGATGTAAAATTTGGCATGTAAAAGGCTTTAGATTCTTTCTCAAACAAGTCTAGCTTCCCTATTCCCTTGATTGGTATTCTATCACCATTTGCAATAATAACATGTCCTAAAGCAGGTTCTATATCCTTAAGCAGTCTGGTATCACTTATCATATGATGAGATGCACCAGAATCAATAATCAAAGGTTTAGACATGTTAACAGTGGCAAATGCATGATCTAGCTTACTAGACAGTTTAGTTGCAGCATAAGAATACCCAAGGGTTTTACCAAGAGAGATACCATTACCATTCTCCTTGAGGGCTTTGATCAGAGCATCAATGTCAGACCTCCTGATCAGCTCTTGCTCTGTGCTCTTCAGGATGGCTGGATTTGCTCTTCCATCTCCTACCTCTCGACCTTCTCCATTACTGGTCCTGACATTTCCTCCACTGGCTCCAGCTTGGTCACTTCCTCCCTGGCCAAGATGAGCTCTTGCGTCCCTTTCCCTTGTGAACTTGGCTGGCTTGAGGTGTGGATGAAGGATCCAGCACTGACTCTTCTTGTGACCTTGTCTCTTGCAATGGTCACAGCTTCCATTGAACCTCCTGTCTTCACCCCTGTTGAAAGCCACCTTGTTTGCTTGACCAGCTTCAGCTTTGTTGGCCATGGAAAGCTCACCTTTCCCACCAAAGAGTCCAATGACCCTTGCTCCTTCTGAACCTGAGCACACACTTCCTCCAGAGATGGCAGACCATCAGACCTCAAGATGTGCTTAATGAGATCATTGTACATGGGGTTGAGGGTAAGCAAAAGGCCAAAGACCTTGTCTTGCTCACGCCTCTCATTAAGCACTTCTGGATCTGTGGTGCTTGGCCTCAGCATCTCTAGTTCAGCCCATAAAGCTCTGAACTTTCCTAGATGCTGAGTAAACTCCATGTCTTCCTGGATTAATCCATTGATAGCTCTTTTCACCTCAAACACACGACTCAGGTTTGATGTGTTTCCATACACTTTCTGAAGTGTATCCCATAGATCCTTAGCCTTCTCACAGTAGCTATAGGCCTCCAATATTGACCCCTCAAGGGAGCTCTGGATAATGGACATCACAAGCAGATCTTCTTGCAGCCATTTCCCTTCATCACTAGTGACAATCTCCTGGTCACCTTCATGAGTAATGAGTTTTGGAGCTTCATCTTCAGTCACATGGCTCCACAAACCCTTACTCCCCAACGCAGTCTTCACCACTCTAGACCACAGCAAGTAGTTTACTCCCTTTAGAGTCACAGGAATCACAGCAGCTTTGGTATTCTCCCTTAAGAGAAGATTGAGAGAGATTAAGTAGAATAAGAGAAGAATGGGCAGATTTGATTAAGAGACATTTTGAGATTAGAGAGAAAAAGAGAAACTGAAATCCTTGGTTTCTCATTAAGGTCGACATTACAAATATATAGAAGGAGATTACACTTAGGGTATCCATCAAGAAAAGAAAGAAAGCATGTGGAGTCAACAAGAGGAGACGCGCCTCATTCAAACAAGAGGCTGAGAGGCTTCACACGCTTTAGGCATCTTAGGAATATTCCTCTCTTTACAGGCTGGAGGCGCGCTCCTTATCTTCTTCCAACGGACGGAAAGGTAAATGGTAACTTTCCCACAGTTAACCATTTACCCGGGTAACTCCTTATCGACCATCGATCCGTGGTCGTTCCTGGGTCGACCCAGGATCGTTCCTCGGGCCGTACCGGTACGGACATCCGTACAGTCCGTACAATCGATCCCAGAAGCGTTTCTGAATCAATTCCTGGGTTGATCCTCGGTCGATCCTTGGTCGAGGTCGAGTGTATGAACGTCCGTACCATGTCCGTACCGTCCGTACACTTCTTCTCCAAATTGCTTCCTCTTCACTTCTCTTCACTCCTCTTGATACCTTTAGGCAATCCACACTTCTTTATTCTGATTTACACAGTCTTGAAATGGCAATGAAGAGATCTGATGTTATGTGTGAGATTCAAGATCAGAACCAAGAGAATAAGATAGATTAAGAGAGATTTAAGAGTATTGTGTTTAAGAAAGAGGTAGAGTAGAGAGAATCTGATCAAGAACAGCACACATTCATTCATGAAGGAGAAGGGAAATCCCCTTAACTCACTTAGAGTTTACAATCACCTCAAAAGGCTTTATATAGCACTTTACAATCTGAAACACATTAACCTATATCTAAAGGCTGATAATAACTTAAGGACGCCTAGGATGAGAGGAGACTGGTCTTTGTTTTGCTTTGCACGAGCTGGATGGATAGGA
>CAJHQP010006345.1:7500-38948 GCA_905132765.1 Moricandia arvensis | reverse complement strand
ATGAAAAATATAATTTGAAAAAGTTCAACCACATAAACGAGAATGTTTTAAAATGTTATACTTTTATCGCATACTATATACTTTTATGTTAAAAAGATTCATGTTTTTTGTTTCGTTTATTACTAAAAGATTTATGTTCTATACATTAAAAAAATTTCAAAATATATATATGCTTTCACGTTTTTATGCAATTTTAATATGTTAAACATATAAACTTTGAAAAATTAGTTGCTATTGAGTTTCTTAGTAGTTACGAATCATGGAATAATAATCGCATAATAACTAAAATAAATGTATTGTATAATCATAATTAATATATTTTTAATGTAAACTGCGAAAACATGCATATTTAAAAACAACAAAATGAGTGCTTAGAACTTACTAATAAGCATGACAATAATGCGTCAAGTCGCGATGAATAGTAATTCGAAATAGAAGTGTGGAAGTACCTGCGAGCTATGTAACATAGGAACCAGCAATGGTTTTGGAAGAACGAGCAAAGTCGCCATCATCAACAAGCTTAGCAAGACCAAAATCTCCAATGTAAGGCTCAAAATCAGGGCAAATGAGAATATTATAGCCATTGCATGTCTCTATGAACAATGCGGAGGAACACAATCATGATGCAAGTAGCAAAACCCTGAGCTGCACCAAGTATAATCTTGTACCTAACCTCCCATCCTAAGCTACCATTCACCACTCCTCTCGTGAAGCAAACTTCCTAAACTGCCAATTGACATATAATCATACATAAAGAAGTCTGTGTTCTGTTCAAACAACATCCCAAGAACCTGACTATGTTCTTGTCGTCTGATCGACCCAAAGTAGTCTGACTTCAGCTGAGAATGAGTCGCGACCTCCTGATGTCTTAGCAACCGTCACAGTCACTGGCCAGAGCTTTTCACTGCAATGACTTCTTGGTTAGCATTCTGCTCTATACACAACTCCAGAGCATCCTTTCCCTATAACATTACCTCTACCAGACACTGAGTACATGTTCCACTTGTGAAGTTGAGTTCTAGCGAAAGTGTGAACTGCCATGTCCATAGGCTTCTCTCCCTTCTCTGAATCGTTACCGTGCTGAATCATTTAGCCTGCCCGTTCAAAACCGCTAACACGCCTAGCACTGCTAGAACAGCTGTCACGCTGATAAGCAATCTCAATATGGCTATCTTGAGTCTCTGTGAGTGCACAAAATCTCACCGTGCTGTGTGTTTAATAGTGTACTGTTACTGACAAAACAAGACCTGAGACGCTTGGAACATAATCGCAGAGTTGCCTTCCATCTCTTCTGCTATTAGCTGTCTGAAAACTTTACTGTCTGGAAGATAACCAAAGAATCTGTTGTGAGAAGATGTTCAGAGAAACTAAGTGTTTCTAGACCAGACAACGCAAAGAGGTCCCCTGAAAGCATGTTGCTGAGAAATGTCCAGCACGGATAACGGTTTAAGACGCAGAGATCCTCTGCTGGGATAAAGCCATGCTAATGAGTTTCCAGCTCAAGTTTAAGCAATGTCTAGATCTTGAATGTCAAAGAGTTCCTCTGGTATGGTTCCAGAGATGTTGTTACTGCTGAGATCAAGAAGCTGAAGATTCATGGCATGACCTAGAGACGAAGGATCTCTCCATGAAGGAGTTCTTACTAAGAATGAGCGCGGTTAATGCGAAATGAGCTGACCAAGGACTATCAGGAAGCTTACCAGACAAGTCATTTGAAGAGACATCAAGTACTTGAAGCTTTGTTAGAAGATAAAGAGAGAGGGAGAGAACCTCTAAGAGTGTTGTTGCTCAAGTTTTTAGCATCTGAAGTTGTCTACAGTTGCTTATCTGCCCAAGGAACTGACCAGAGAGACTGTCTCAGACAAGTCTAGGAAGCTAAGGTTCTGAAGTAAACCTATTTCTCTAGGGATCTCTCCTGTGATCTTGTTATTGACAAGTCTTAATCTGACAAGGAAGTGCAGCCTCCGATCTCCGGTGGATAACACCGGAGATGGCATTGAGATATAAGCAAGAGCTTAGTCAGATTACGAAGCTCGAATAAACCAGGAGTATAGCTCAGTGAGAAGATTCTGAGACAAGTCAAGAGCTTGAAGATTCTTACAACCGGCTAACTCGGTCGGAATATTCCCTTGTAGCTTGTTCTGCCACCCCAAGAAGATATTAAGCTCCTTGAGTAATCCAATCTCCGGCGGTATCAAACCTGAAATTTGATTAGCATCAATCTGCAGCTGAGCAAGCTTTGTGCAGTTGCTTAGAACAGAAGGTATCGAGCCTGTAATGTTGTTGCTGCTTCGAAGCATAAGCTCTTGGAGATTGGACAAGTTACGCGAACGATATAGGGATGGTTCCTGAGAAAGAGTTCATAGAGAGATCAAGTAGCGTTTAAGAGCTTTTATGAATCCAATCTCTTCAGGGATTGGAGCGCGTGAAGATCATTCTGCCATATGAAGCATCTTCTCTAGGTTTTGAAGTGTGACGCTAGTTCTCGTGGAAGGCGTTGCCAGACAAGTGCATTGTCGTAGAGAAACATATTGATAAGCTCAGAGCAGTTTCCAAGCTCTTTAGGGATCTGCTCCTGAGAGCATTGTTGAATAGACGCGATATGGTTTCAAGCTGCTTAGTTGACCTAGACGTGACAGGTAAGTTACCTGATATTTTCGTGGCGGCGAGCCCTAGAACCGTTAGGTTCGCCACAGTTTCCGATCTCTTCTGGATCTTACCTGAAAGCTCTGAGTTTCCTCCGGCTCTTAGGCTCTCCAGCGTGGAGATCTTCCCGAGCTCAGAGGGAGGGTCCCTGATAAGAAGTTTGTCGAAAATATCGATATTCTTGAGGGACGACGCAACCTCTCGAGTTCAGGTGGATCTTTCCGGTGAGGCCATTGGAGTTTAAGATGAGTTCTTGGAGTTCTTGAGCTTCCCTAGAGTCGAAGGTATCTCACCAACGAGACTGTTTGAGCTTAAGTCAACAACTCTGAGCTGAGAACAGTCTCCTATGTCGTAGGAGATACTTCCGGTGAGATTGGTGTTGGAGATAACGAGTTTCTGAAGTGAGGTAAAGGTAGAGATGTTAGGAGCGGAAAGGTAAAGCTAGCTGAAGCAGAGACGGACACTGACTCTGTGTAAACAAGCTTGTCTGAAGAGGAGCAAGTGATGTAAGGCCATTGAACATGGGTCTGAATCAGAAGGGTTCCAGCTGGAAAAAAGCAGTCGGTGGGCGGAGAGTTGGAGCTTGTGGAGCAAGAAACCAACGCTGCGACTTCGTTGCTTGATGCAGAGGCCGAGGAGATGAAGGAAAGGTAGAAACAGAGGCGAAGAATGTAACAGTTAAGACTTTCTTGGAATCGGCATTGGTTAGACAAGATTTGTTTTCCCTTTGGCTCTCAAATCCAAGACCAGCCTTCTCGGTTCTGCATTCGATTTTGAGTCTCTCTCTTTCTCTCTCTAGTTGGCGTAGGGTTTAATGGGATAGTTTTTACTTTTAGAGAAGTAATGAACTTCATATGCTCTGTTCTTTTTCTTTTACCTCGAGGCTTCTGTTTCTCAGCTGAATAATTAATTACAAGTCATTAATTTCTTTTTTTTATTATAAATTCTTGTTTGGCTGCAGACAACTATCTAATGACAATAGTCCATAGACTAAACTTACCGTTGTTAGTTTTTGCTATCTTTTGGGAAATAATGTATTTTTATGTTTTAGAAATCATGTTAAAAGCATTTTTTGACACATAAGAAAAATGTGAAAAAAAGCGTATTTAAAAATGACCACGAATTAATAGTTCTGTTACCTTTATGTAATTTAACTAAAATAACAAAAACAGAACTTGAAATATTGTAATTACTGCTACAGATTTAAGATAGAAAAAAAAACGCAGGGCATGTGGTTTTGCATAGTTATTCCTCAAATGAGTCAGGATTGTGAGTTGGTTTGTTTCGAGACCTGAAGCAGAGAGCGTTTAGATTCTTCCTCGTTTGAAGTAAACCGCGTCCATTACTGTAATAATATTACCAATGTCCATTGAATAGAAAAACAATTGGTAACAATAACAATAAGTTGTAACTTTTTTGTATTGAAATATGTTGTATTTATGACCAGGATGGCTTTTTACCATGTGAGTTCTGGATATTGGGCTTCAATGCACAATACTATGGCTGGCTCAATCTCTCTTTGAATGTTCAGAACCAACATTGAACCCATTCTTCAGAATAGTCTTGAAATGTTAAACCATCTCCTAAATGACTAGGGATATGTGAAATGGTTTCATTTCACATGTGAAACTAACTTTGCTTATTTCATTAAAAATAAAATAAAAAATATCTATAATGAAAAAGCTATACAAATAAGCCAATTAAACTATATAACATGTAGATGTTTTTTGAGAAACTTATTTCAGCTATCTGTTTTTTTCTCGATCTTTTAATTATTGCAGTAAATATTTTTTTGTTTAATTATTTAATTTATTTTAATAACATAAAACTATTGTATTTATTTATATGCGTTTCGAAAAAACTGAGGATCGGTTCTGCAAGTGAAACCAACGAGATAATTAAGCAAACACCATTGTGTTGATGTATCCAATTACTTTTTAAAGTTAACAAGAAGACGAAATATTCTTTCCTAAGACAAAAATGTCTAATTATTCATAGTTTGATATTCTTTTGCTCGCACAAGCGATTATATGTGAATCTTTTTTAGTGAGCCTTTTCACGCACACATATAAGCATTATCTGGGACTTGAGATTGGTTTGGGTCATAAATAATTTAAGTTGTACGTAAATTATAAATAGGGTTATTCATAGAAAAGTATATTAATTGTTAAAGTATAATTTTACATCGTAGACTATTGTAGAAATCACGGTGCTGAACAATTGTAGAACAATTGCAAGTATATTTATCAGAGCTTGGTGGCTTCTCAATGCAAGTCCAAATCCTTTTAACGTCTTCAAACACACTTCCCTACACTTTGCCAATAAACATTGTGTCCCTGGCATAAGTTCTTTTCTGCATCTCTTTTGAGCCTCAGTTTTAGGAACAACCATTAACACTGGAGCCAAATTGTAAATAAATTTATACAATATAAATATAAATACATAATTGTATCGACGAATATAGATAATAATATACATAAATAAATAAACAAAGACATGTTACCTGAAAAGACAACCATCAAAACCATAAAATAAGAAACATATTGCTTGGACATGATGAGAATATTTTTATGTGTTCTTAGTCTTTCTTATGATGTATATGTAATATGTGTTTTTGTTTCGCCAAATAATATTTCTTATATACTAGTACTTCAGAGTCAAACAATACCATGGTAGTAAAAATGTATTAATAGAAGCTATTTAACACTCCTTCTGTTTTTTCAAATAACGTTTTAAAACTTTATTTTATTTCAGTATGCTAGCCGTTTCTAGGAACTTAGGCAAAACATAATAAAAACGAATTTTCCATCGTTGTATTACAGTTTGTCGTTATAATGATCTAAAGTAAATTAAATATCAAACAATTATAAAATGTTAAAATAGGTATTGTATTAATTATCTAAATTTATGTGAAATTTTCGAAAGATTTAAAACAAAATGGAGAGAGTAAGTTTTAAATGCATTGACCATTACAATAAATATTTGTTGATCAAAATAGCAATTTATTTCATGTTTTTTATTGACCATCATGATAAATGTATTGTTTTAGTCATAACTCTAATTGCATGCGGTTATGTGTATGGATGTGAGTACAAAATAAGAATAATCTCTATTAGCTTAAGAAAGAAATATACTAATATTATTTCTCAACGAAAATACATGTAACAGCCACAGATAGATACATCATCAATCCATAACTATCGACCACAACACTTCCCTAGACACGGCCAGAGCTGATGCAGACCCTTGAAGAAGTTTGCGCAATGGATTAGATGTGTTGAGGCCCAACGGTTCACTCGTATTTAGGGCTGAGATGAGAATGGTTTTCTCTGAAAACACTCTTGTTGAGCTGCGGGCTTTGCCAACAATATTTCACAGAATCAATAGATTTATGTATTTTCTTGCCATATTTATCAAACATGATATTAAAGTAGTCTAACAATTACATTGCTTAAAACAAATTAAAAGGTAGTGTGATATATTGGGAAAAGCTTTTTGTAAAGCAAATATTTTAATAGCAAGCGATTGGCCTAAACCTATCTTGTCAACAACATAACATGACATTGACAATGATATTAAGACCCTTTCTTTAACTCACTCTCATGTGCTTCTTGTCTCCTCTCACGTGGTTTCACCACCTTCACATCCGCTCTTATTCCCATCGAGACGATACCCCACACCTATCAATCATTATTAGGGATGTTCTCGTCAACCAAATGGGGTTAGTCTGGTTCACCCGTTTTTTTAAGTCCGGTTTGTGATCTCTATGGTTTGGTCGGGCTTAATCATTCCCAACCAACATGTACCAGACTTAGCCTAATAAGGCTACTGGCTAAGCTTAGCTCTCATAACAACACGCCAGACCTTCGCCAGCCGATAAAGAGTTCACAAGCATTATTCATTACAATCAATAAATGTCACAGCCTTCCACAAATAAACTGCTATGTTTTGTTTAGTACTTCCTCTTTTTTAACAATATCATTTTATGATTTTTATTACACAAAGAATATCATTTCGGATTTATTGCAATTTATATTTACTTTAAATTAAATATTTACGGCAAATTATACTGATTTTATAAATAATTTTATTTATCATAAATATATTTATTAAATAGATATAAAATAATTAAAAAAACATAAATACATTTTTATTTAATCTGTTTGTAAAATATCAATATAATACTTCTATGAAAACTGATATATTACCGGTAAGGCCAATGAATTGGTGAACTTCAAGTTTACATAATCCTCGCTGTAAGGAGATGTTAAGATGATACAGTAAAGGAAGAGTTCCAACTTTGCTTGCCTTTTATAGATACATCAATCAAATACAAGAGGGTGGTAGAACAAGAATATAAGAATACAACTTTTATAATACAGTTGAGGCCGTTTTTTTTAAATGAAGCCTCAGACATTTCAATAGTGCTATTGCCATGTATATAAATGCAAAGAACCCCAAAAGAAGATTAATTGGTAAGTTTAACACCTGCGACCACCTCTGCAATTAAGAGCACCAGCATTGGAGGTGATGACGCAACAAGGGATGATGATTTGGCTGCTAAGCTTGAAGCTCTAGCGTAGCTGGCTCAAGTCCTGATCCAGAACGTGTGAAGAATGCACCGTTTAGGAAAAGGTCTCCTTCTGATCTCCAATTCCAGTGCTTCCATTGCCACTCCCCTGCATAGTCCCTCTTTGTTACCTGCCCACATGAAATAGATCCTCTCAGCAAAACTGTATAGGAAACCGCAATGATAACTTGTGTTTCTTGATTGCAATCAAGCCATTTCCATATTAGTAGACTGGTTCTATTTGGCTAATCATCTTCAGCTTTTGATGATTAAGTAAGCACCTCTTTAGCAAACCGGTTGTTGGAGCAAGATATCTATTCCCCTGGCTGTTGATGGTGGGACTTGCACTGCCCACCAATTGCATACATTTCCCAGTGCGTGTAGTCATTGTTAACTACATGGAAATATCCATGTCTGCACCTGGAATTAAAAAAAAAAAAATTCATCTTTAACCTTCCAAATCTAACAAGCTACCCAATGAGAAGTAACATCTTAAAACCTATCAAAGTATGTACCTTGGCATCCTCTGGATAAGGCCCTCACCAAAATGGTTGTAAGCAATAGTAACCTGCATCACTTTGTCCCTTGTGTATGTATCACTATGCCCCAATAAACATAACCTGTCAAGCAAGTTCCTTTATCATCACTACCAAAAACCCTAAATTAGACAATCCAAAACCTAAAAATTCAAACCGAACCAAAAAAAAAAAACTAAAACTCAAGAAATTCCATTCTAATTTCTCTAAATCCAAAAAACTAGAATCAATAACCGAATGGGAGTACATGAATATCCGAACTGCGATTTATATACCTAAATTATTAGTTATAATTAGTTTTTTAAAATATTTATATATAGTTATAAATTTAAAATATTCTAAAACTGAATTACCAAATAGTTTTATCTGAACTATACGAAATTATCCAAATTTCATGATATTTAAATCTAAACCAATCTGAATTACTTGATATTTTATCTAATAATTTGAATTCTACAATATTTTTTGTTTGAATTATCTACACATGATTTATTTTGGGTAAAATTAGGTGGTTCCAAATATATTCGCTAGAACCGAACCAAATCCAAACGATTTATCAAAACCCGAGAAAACCAAACCGGAAATAACTACTTCAAACCAATAGAAGATTTTACCTCGTTGTGGTGGGTGAAAAAGTTGTTGGAGATAGTAATAGCAGTGGAAGACATGACAGCATCAATAAGCCCATCAGCACAACTAGAGAGCGAGTTATGATCAATCCAAATATGACTCGACCCAAAGATGGAGATCCCATCTCCATCAGCCATCGTCCTCCACCCGTAATGCGACGGTGAGCTTCTCACCATCGCATTACCCGTGGGTTTACAGTCGTGTATATGTACACCATGGATGATGATGTTCGTCACGTACTGGATCGTGACGCACGCGCCGTTCGCGATGTGCACATTGGCGCCGCGCCCATCTATGGTCTTGAAGCTGTTCATGATGAGCTCTTCTTTCAAGGTTATGACCATGTCGCGCTTGAAGACGATCCAGAGCGGCTCGTCTTGGATCACGGCGTGACGGGAGCGTCCCCGGGGTTGGGTTTACCGGGTTGTCGTCGCCCGGGTCGGAGACGACGTAGTAACGGCCGTCGCGACCGCCGATTGCGTTGCGGCCGAATCCGATCGAGCAGTCGGCGAGATTTTTTCGGCGGAGTTTCCATTTTCGGTCGCAGCGCCAGCAGTCGTCGATGGGGTTGCCGGTGGAGCAGGAGAAGTAGCCTAATCGTCTCCGCGCTGTGCTGTTACGGATGCTCCTGAACCGTTAAAACCGGTTTAGTTTGAACCGAAATCATCGTTATATAACAATTAATTTGACATGATTAAACCGAGATCAAACCAATTTGGAAGGGCAACTTAATGCGTCGGTGGGAAGTGAGAATATTATTATTATTATTTTTCTTTAATATATGGTTACGAAGATGATTCACGAAGTAATTATTTAATCACGAATCATTTAGAAGCAAAGCAAAATAGAATGGCTAGAATATTGAGAAATGAAGGTGAAACGATTGGGTACACGGTTTTGAGTTATACTCCAAAATACTATGGCGTTATTAGCTTAATTGCAATATTTTTGACGATTTTGAAAATTACAAACAATTGAGTTAAAATTAAATAAAATTTAGTTTTAATATATTAGTTCTATATATCTCAATTTTAAAATTTTTGAAATTTATAAACTAATGTTTTTTTGCGTATGTTCAAGACCGTGATTATGTAATAAGTTTCACGTAACTGCTTCTGTATATTATTTTTACCAGTTAAAATAATTCAAAAGAACACTACACGAGGCATATGCATGGTTAGTAGCAGTTCACTATTACTAAAGATTAGGTGTTTGTTGGAACATTTACACATGCTTTTCTCCAAAACAAAAACATTACACGTGTTCTTTTTGACCAATGAGTCTAATAATTCCATAAGATTTTCACAGGCATTAATATTTAGGGAAAATGTTTTTTAGTCTAGAAAAATAAGGTGATTGTCCCTTTAGTCTAATTTAATCATTAGTTGTCCAATTAGGCTAACTTTTTTAAAAATAACAGTAATACCCTTAAAATTTGTATTTTTTTTAATTAAATAATATAACATATATATATATATATTTATTAAATAATTAATTAATTTTTTATAATTACAATTAAAATAAAAACCCCAAAGTAAACCTAATTTGGCTATTCCCCTGGTTGCTCTTGATTGTCACGACGAAGGACCCCCCCACCCACGACGACGAAGCCATCTCCACCACTCTCTCTCTCTCTCGGTGCCGACGAAGACGACGGACCCCTCCCCCACCGACGAAGACATCTCCGCCGCTCTCTCTCTCTCTCGAATCCGACGAAGACGAAGACCCCCACCGACGAAGCCATCTCCGCCGCACTCTATCTCTCTCTCGGTTGCGAAAAGGGATTTTGTCCCACCCCTCCGACGAAGCCATCTCTACATCTCCTCTCTCGGTTCCGACGAAAAGGAAGCCCCCCCCACCGACGAAGCCATCTCCGGCGCTCTCTCTCCCTCTCTCGGTTCCGACGAAGACGAAGCTCACCCCCCCCCCACCGACGAAGCCATCTCCGCCTCTCTCTCCCTTTCCTCCCTCGGTAGAAACCGTAAATCCCCTGCCCCCGCCCCCGGCGAAAAATTGTAAACCGTAAATCGGTTGTTAGGTAAGCGACTGCCCTTGATTTTTTTTTTAAAATTCAATTGTTTTTGGTTTATGTTTCTTGTATTGCTTGTGATCTTTGTTTTTGGCTTATGATTTTAGTAGTAGTTTTTGCAATAGTATCATGATGTTTAGTGTTATATTCTCTACTCTCTTTGCAACCGATACACCCATGATGTCTAGTATCGATTGCCATAGTGTCTATGTAGTAATGCCACTAGTGTAATGACAAACTAGTAGTTGTTTGTGCATTGACTACAATTGCTTACAATGGCTTTACCATTGTCATTGTCTCTAGTAGTAGTTTTTGAAATAGCTAGTAATAGTTTGTGATTATGATAAAGTGTCATTGTCTCTAGTAGTAGTTTTTGCAATTTGTTATTGATATGTACTGTGTTTGTATTGTGTTTCAGGATGGAGTTGGAGTTTCCTAGGCGTCTATACGGAGAGGGCTTGGAACCTCAGGTTAAGAAGATTAATAACAGTTGCCGACTGGGACTTCTCGAGTTGTTGAGGAAACAATTGAAGCCAGAATTCGAGGAAGTGAGGAAAGATCCCCTTTTCTCGCATATTATGGCGATTGAGGAGAATGGTCTGAAGTTTTCGGCGAGGCTGGTACACTCTTTCTTGTGCAAGGAGTTGATGACAAGCAAGAAACATGAGAAGTGGTTCACATTTGCGAGGAGGCCTATGCGTTTTGGATTGCAAGAGTATCATGCTGTTACTGGTCTGAAAGTGAAGGAAGAGAAGAACCACTTTCAAGTGAAATGGAAAGATGATAGGGGTTTTTGGAGCAAGCTGATAAAGACAAATGGAAAAATCAACTTGAAGATGATAAAAGAGAAGTATTTGGAAGAGAGCAGTAGCTGGACTTGGGTTGATAGGGTGAGACTCATCTATCTTTGTGTTATTATGGGTGTGGTGATGTGGAGGGATGAGAAGGCGAATTTCCCGCATCTCTACATGAAGTTGGTGATGGATTTGGAGAAGCTTCGGATGTACCCGTGGGGTTTATACTCCTATGACTTTCTTCTGAAGTCTATTGATAAAACAAGGGATAAATTGGAGCAGAAGGAGGGTTACCTCATGGAAGAATTCTTATTTTGTTTTCAGATTTGGATTATGGAAGCTATTCCTACTTTTATAGAGATTTGTGGCAGAAAAGTCAACAACAATTTCACAGGTCCTATGTGTGGTAATTGGACAGGATGTGCAAAATGTTCTTATGAAGACATCATTAGCCTTGAGACTTTATTTCCAGAAAAGGTATGCATTTTATTATTCTAATAAACATATTTTGATTCTCTTGTTCACTTAATAATAAATTGCTTGTCTTGTAGGGGATTCTGCATTCAGTCATGAAATTCCACAGAGATGGAGTGGTCTGTTTGGCTACTGATTTTATAAGGAAGTATGAGAATAAAGATAAAAGAGTGGATCACATTCTTGATATGATCCAAGGAAAATATGATTGGAGCAATCATGTTTGGGGAGTAGTAGAAGCTAATGAAGATGAAGGAGACGATGAAGGGGAAGGAGATGAAGGAGACGATGAAGAGGAAGGAGAGGATGAACCTGAAACTGAGATTGGTGAGGGTAGTGAAATTGCAGAGGATGTTTCGGGGATAAACAAGAGAAAGCATGTCGACCAAGGAGCAGATGCAAGGAAAAAAAAGCTATTCTGCCAGCTAGCTGCTTCAACGAAGGGAAGCAGCGTTGACACAGATTTGAAAAAGTTTTTGGAGGGACTGGTACATGCTTCTTTTACTAATTTGGAGGAGAAAATCAGTCAACAGTTCTCAGATAGAATGGACAAGTTTGAGACTGAGGTTACCGGCAAGCTGGGGAGGATGGAAAGTGAGGTTACACAGCTCAGGACAGCTTTATTGCTAAGTGAAATGGCGGGGAAAACTGATCAGGAAAGCGGTCCTAGCAAGATCAAAAAAGACACAGCTCCATCAAAGAGAAAGGTAACTCGTAGAGAAAGAATTAAGATTAGTTGGAACTTGGAACTTGGAACTTGGAACTTGGAACTTGGAACTTGGAACTTGGAACTTGAAACTAGGAACTAGGCGGTTGGAAGTAGTTTTTTGGAGCTAGGTTGTTCGAACTTTGGAAATAGGCGGCATCAATCTTTGTTTGTGTAATATGTACTTTTGTGTCTTTGTAATGGCTATGTAATGCTGACGTTTGTAATGCTTATGTAAACTTGAATTTGGGGCTAGGTTGTTCGATTGTGTAATGCTTATGTAATGTTGACTTTTTGTTTGTTTGAGTCCCTTATTTCTCTCCAAACTATTTTTCTCAAACATGATTACACAGAGGAGATTCTTTGAAGGAGTACCATCTAGATGTTGGTGTGGACATAGGGTTGTGATATTCTACTCAAAAACGGATGATAACCCGTACAGAAGATTCTATAGATGCAAGATTGGACTACAGGTTCCGATTTTCCAATATTTTTAAATTTCCGGTTCTATACTTGACTTGCTTTGCTCTTTGTTATGGGTTTTGATGTAGAGAAAGAAGGAAAACCATTTATTTAAGTGGTGTGATGAAGCTTTGCTTGATGAGATTCGAAGGGTAGATATTGAGCAAAGGATAATTGCACAAGAGATTGAAGATCTGAGAAGGATTTTGAAGAAAACGGTGGAAGAAGAAGTTAGGAAGCCAAAAAATTACCTTGAAGAAGGCTGTTTAGGATCAATTCTATGGCTTTTTAGAAAATCAAGTACCCAAAATGAATGAAATCGTTTTTTTTCTAGAAGAAGCTTATGAATAAAATGGTTTTTTCTGGATCGAGAGTGATGTAAAAGCAATTGTAGTCAATGCACTATGTCATGATCAACATGAAAGTTAAACAAAAGTACAAATCATGTTTCTACTTGCATAAATTGAATCAAAGAAACTGAAACTCTCTCGGTGTCAAAGAAACTGAAACGCGAAATCACAGTAAACAAATCAACTATATTGGCATCTTGTAAGTTGCTCTGTTGTGGCCAGCAACACCACATCTCCCGCACTTGCGAAGCTGACCCCTCTATGATCCTTGTGATGATCGAATTTTGTCTGAACTGTTTCATATATGCATTTTCTTTTTCTTCCAAGAGACTTTCTTGTCTCAGGCGGTAGCACTTCAACATTCTCCACATCTTCTGGGACGGACCAAGCATCTTCAGGAACAGCAATGGGATTTATGCTTTCTTAATAAGCTTCTCTCTAAGCTCCTAGAGTGTACATCAAATCAGTTAATGTGTGTGGTTCCATGCCAACATAGAAGCCGGCTTTTATTGCATGTCTACAAGGGATCTTTAAGAGGTCGTACTTCCCACAAGAACATGTCCGTTTATCCAGATCAACGAAGCAGTCAATTATATCACCTTTAACCAGCAGCTGATTCTCGTTTACAGGGTAGACAACAAAAGTTTTTCCCTTTTCAATTCTCCTATCAATCTTTTCCTCCACATATATGGTCAAAGGATGCATATGCTTTGAAATCAATCTCTTACGCTTAAAAAACCAGCGTGTCAACATCTCCCTAATGCTGTCCAACAAAGGAATTACGGGAAACTCTCTCGGCGTACGCAAGGCAGAATTTATAGACTCAGCAGGATTGGTTGTACTCATATCATACCTGTATCCAAGAAATTGACATCTAGCCCACTTTTTCACATCCGCTTCTATAAGATAATTTCCAATTGCTGGACTGATATTGCAAACATGAGCAAACGTCTTCTTGAAATCAGCCACTCTATAAGCCTTTGAAGCCTTCGAAACCAACCCAGCTAACCCTTTTCCCCTGAAATATGTAATCACATTATTCAACAGATGATGAATACAAATACCATGCCTCGCTAGCGGATACACATTCTCAACTGCCTTCGCAATAGATCCTTGTCTATCTGAAATAAAAGCCAACCCTTTATCATCAGCAACAACAACTCTTAACTGTCTCATAAACCATTCCCAAGACTGATCATTCTCAGAGTCTACTATCCCGAATGCAATAGGATACAAATTTGAATTTCCATCTAAAGCAGTTGCAACTAGTAGCACCCCCTTGAATTTACTCTTCAAGAATGTACCATCAACAACAATAACGCGCCTCATCACTTTGTTAAAGCCTCTAATCGATTGACCAAACGCTAAAAACAAATAGAGAAATCTACCATTAACGTCAGTCTCATAAGAGTAATGTGTACCCGGATTGGCCTCTCCCAACATGTGCAAGTATTTCGGTATTTTCCCATAACTTAGCTCTGGAATACCTCTGACAGCGCTGACTGCAAATTCCCGCGAATCCAATGCTAAAGATTTTGAGATCTCACATCCATAATCGGTACGCATAATCTGAATAATATCGTTCGCTTTAGGCCCTTCTTTGACACCTTCATATTTATGCATAATCAAACCCCCTATTGTTTTCGCTGAAGCTGTCTTACCAGACCTTGTTTTGCTTGAAGGTGCGCATGAATGTTCACCGACATACTTATTAATAATAAGATATGTAGAGCCCTTCAAACACTCTGCTCGAGCACCCAATTGCAAGTTTTATCCGCGCATCTTATACACCAAACTTGTTTATTGGATTTGATAACTTTGTAGTCAAAATTATGTTTCATTGCACATAACTCAAACCTCGCCTTCAATACTGTTTTGTTGAGGAAAAGATCTCCTTTCTTAACCAACTCGAGCACAGAATTCTTTGCCAAATTTTCTTTGTTTTCTTTTTCAGATATGATGGTGTCAGCATCATAATCATCTCCATCAACGACTTCTAGCTTCATCTTTCCTTTCTTCTTCGCTGTAAGCTTATCACTCTTAATGTTACTTGAAGTTTCCCCATTATCACAAGGATATCGCTCCTTCTCTTCACCAGTATTAGAATCAGTTGGCACCTTATTTAGATCAAGGTCGATTTTATTTGGATTCCCTTGCTTCGCTTTATAAGAAACACACAATCGAGTTGACTCATATTTTTTTACAAACCCTAGAAAATTTGTAACTTGGCGTGAGTTTTCAATGATCACCGGTGGGCATCCTGATGAACTGATCAACCCAATAGGTAGATAACTGAACTCTAAATCGACAACCGTTTCTTCAAAACCAAAATCTTCAAAAACGATTTTCTTTAAATCTTCTAGAGAAGAGCTCAATTCCAAAGCAAGTAACCTCCCCCCTTTCTTTTCATCGACAGAGAAATTCCATTCTGAGGCTGCAACCAATTCCCATACACCACAATAGGCATAGATATGAATCATTGAAGTAACTTTGTTGAATTTTTTTGTGAAAAATCAAGGGAATATAGAAGAGAAATCAATGGAAGAATGGTTTTAGGAAGAAGCCACGATTTTTTATTGTTTTTTGGACAAAATATTCGAATTTTTCAAATATGGAAACACAATATTTACAAATATTTTCTTCCTATATTTTTGGAACTGATCATACTTATCCGTAGAACCTGAATTCTACTTTTTGTAGAATAAAGGTAACAGATTTGAAATCAACTTCTACAGGTTTTAGATTTAACATAATGTGTAGATTGTGTATTCTACGTTTATTAGAGATATGGGAAAAGTGCAGAATGTGTATTCCAATTATATCTAGATTATTGTAATATACGTAGATCTCATATTCTAATCAGCGTAGAATTAATGAAAAAGGTGGATTTCATGTTCAGCTTCGCAGAATGTAATTTCTGCAGTTCGTAGAACAAAATTTGAAATTATTATTCAAAATTTTTAGAACCAAATAAAAATATTTCTGTAATGGTATAGGTCTTTCTTAACATTTTCCTATTTTTCTAATTTTTTTGGGCTAACAAATGTTTTTAATTTGTTAATTTTCGTAATTAAAAAGGGTATTATGGGTAAATTGTGTACAAAATTAGAATTAGACTAAAAGGACAATGTCCTTGTTTTTTTGGCCTAAAAAAACAATTTTCCCTAATATTTATTGCTTATATTTTTTTTTCTTGTGTTTTTTTCAATGATTCAACTATATGATCTGGTGGCATTGCATTTAATAAGAAAATCCCATCCAAATCTATAACTAAATGAGCCCATCCACGTACATCAGTACATGATGTTTGGTGTTTCGTCCACCACCAGAACTCTGAAACGCTCAGTGAGAATGAGTATAAGGAATTTACCTTAAAAAGTAATTATTTACTGACACCCATTTTTATCTTTCACCTTTCATGTACATACTCTTAAGTATAAGTTATCTCGAGGAGTGGTGTTTTCCCCTTTGACCAGAATGTATTACAATTCTTACAGAAGTGCCATGTGAGTCCTCTAAAATACAACTTACCAGTTTTTATTTATTTCTGTTTTTTAATTAATTCCATTTGTAAATCAACATGAATTTATCCAACTAAACGTGTAGAGTTAAGTGTAATTTATTGTTTTACTAATAACTACTAGGGCTGGGCAAATAAACCGAACCCGAAAATCCGAACCGAATCCGACCCGATTAAAATGTATCCGAACCGATCCGAACCCGATATAAGTACCGAATGGATCTTGTTTTACGGTATTTCGGGTTATGGGTTTTACCCGAACCGAACCCGAATTTAAATGGATATCCGAAAGAACCCGAAAGTTCAAAATTCAAAAAAAAACTTGTACCATATCCAATCTAAATTTCTAAGATGTATCCACAACATAGTAAGATATTATTAAATACCTACAATAAATTAGTTATTATATGAATAATTAACTAAAATACTTAGTCTAATATATATTTTATTGGTTAATATTAATATTTTATGCTTGACATTGCATTTGAAGTTTAGTTATAAATACGTTTGTTTAGAAGTTTAAACATTGTTGTTGTTTTTGAATTTTAAATAGTATTCTTATGTTTATATAATTGTTAGTTGTGAACTTTAATTTTTTATGTTTCATTATGAATGATTTTCTTTTTTACAAGGCTTTGGTTTGTCATGAATCATGATATGCTTAATGTTTTCACGTATAGTTCATTGACAAGTTTCGTATAGTTGATGGACGAGTTTCACAAAATTATTTTGAAGGACAATAATATGGTTTAAATAAGCTTAATACACAAATTTATTGAAATAATTGAAGATATAGTGAATTTAATCAAGTAGAAATTAGTACTTTTAGAACCGATAACCCGATTAGTATCCAAAACCGAAACTATTTCGGGTTCAACCGGATCTTGGACATGTAACTAAACCCGAACCGAACCCGACTAAACCCGAACCGAACCCGACCCGTTTTTTGATAATATCCGAATGGGGCTGAAATTCATAAACCCGAAAATCCGAAACCCGAATGAACCCGGACCGAAACCCGATTGGGACCCCGATTGCCCACGCCTAATAACTACCTAACTGCCATTAAAGAAACAGATACCTACTTCCTAATTTAATTAACAAACAGACATTATAATTACTAGTATGCTAATAAAGCTAAACACACAACTAACTGTATATAGTTTTTTTAAGTAACAGAAAAAACTCACATGTCCACCATGGCAGCTACTTCGTCTGGATTCTCAACTGCATGTTCATGCCATGTTTCATTAGACCTGAAACACAATTCATTAATTCATTAATTACAACATAATTACGATTACTACTATCTCTAAACCCGAAATTAAACAACTAAATTGTCAAAACAATATACTAAACCTCGCTATAGCATTACTAATTATAAGAACACACTGGTATTTGAGGACAAGGATCTGTACATGGTCAATAGAAAGATCCTGAATTACATGAATTTTGAGATCTATAATACAAAATAAAAGTGATGCTGATCATTAACTCAAACATCTCGATGTAATAAAGATACCTAATGGAATCGACACCAGTGAAGAGGATTGATAGGAGTAATGCAGAAGCGAAGAGGATGAGTACTTGCTTGATACCCATTGTTCTTTCCTCTGCTCTGTGATGTTTCTTTGTCTCTGTCTGATGCAGAGGCTTTTGTCGGTCTACTGTGTTCCAAGAAGAAGAAAGGAGAAAGATGAAAAGGTATTAAGAAAGGTTATAGTGGGAGGAGTTATTATATAAGAGAAAGTGAGTGACATATTCTACTATAATTATATTTTACCAAATTAATTTCTTAGAAAAAAGCATAGAACTTCATTAATCTGGTTTTTGTAAATTTGATGTCATTAATATAGCTCAAAATGGCTGGATATTGAAATAAAGATGTCGCCATAATTACAGAGTTATTTTAAGCAACTTATAACGCCCAAGGTTTTAAAATCTAGATGATGCGACAAAAGACAAATTATACGAACATAAAGGGTTGTACAAACTATTTTTAATAATGTGGAAATTCTAATGATAATTGATGTTATAATTGTAAATATTTCACATTTATACTTACTAAAAGAAAAAAATATACGTTTCACATAATATAAAGTTTAGTACCAAACAAAATGTATAGATCTATCTATTCGGGAAAATACGCTAAAATTGCCAAAGTTGACGTACTAACTTTCATCGGGATTTATTTTTCTTTGATTAGTTATAAATTTATAATTACGTTCAAAGTTTTATTTGATCTTTCGCCTAATCTTATCCAAAGTTTTAATAACCAAATAACAAAACAAGCCGCGGTTTTTCTACTTTCTATTTTTTCATCTCCCAACTATTTAATTCGCACTGGCATCCCTCTCTATCACGTGCAGTAGGCCAGGTCAATCACGTGCCGGACGGCTGTGCGTTCCCCACACGTTCTTCTCATAAAAGTCTCCAAGTTATTGTTTAACATAACACATGTACATATCTCTGTGGACGCCGGCGGAAAATGTCCGGAAAAACACGCCGGTGATTAGCTCAACTTGCGTTCATTACATTGAAGACCCAATCATCATCGTTTGCATATATTTTTCCAACTGTATTTTTATAAGAAAGTTAAGATTAGGCCACTGTTTAGTTAAGTATAACTAGATCTGTGCAAAATGATATAACCAAACTAGAACCGAACTGAAATACTTCAAATTAGAATCAAACAGACCCTTTTAAATATCCAATTGATTTCTATATTTCTATATTTGAAATAACCTAAGTGAACGGATACATAAATATATAAAATATTAATTATATATATAATATAACTAAATATATATTTATAATTTAAAAATTTATTAAAAATATTCAAACTATCTGAAAATATTCAAAAGTATCATATATTATCTATAATATCCAAAGTAATCCAACATCCAAGATTTAAATCTAAATCATCCTAATTATTTGATTTTTTATCTAAAATATCCGATAAATAATTTAAATACACAGATTACCTAAAATAACCGAACTGCAACCATAATCAAATGAGAGCCAAAATTTTTGAGATATTTTCTGATTCCTATTTTTATTATCCAAATCGAACAGAACTCAAAATTACCCGAATCAAACTTAATTGAAAATCTGAATTTAACCTCTTATCCAAACTACCCGATACTTGAAATACTCAAATAAAAACAAACTGATACTTAAAATACATAGGTTTTTAAAAATGGTTTCCCACTAATGTGGACAGATATACAAGCTTTGGAAGAAGATAATTAAGCAAAAGCTTATTATGAGAAGCTAAAACATAATTATACTATTTTTAGCTAAAATAACATACTTAGATTAGAGATCAAGAACTCTTTTAGACATGGTCAAAAAGAAGAAGAACATTTTAGTTGAAGAGTCTATGACCTCCTCGTCCTCTTCTGCCACGGTTTCCACAGTCTCACCGCTATGACAGCTACATGATTGTGCCAAGAAAGGAAAAAGCTAAAGGATGTAAAGAAAAAAATTGATTTAGATAAAGGTCTGATCAACCGCTAAAATTTTCTCATAATCATAGTTACGAAATAAATAGAGAAAACAATAAAGGAGAGAAACGATTTTTATGTGAAAACTCAAAAAGCATGATACTATGTGTTTCCTCAATGTTTTTTTTTCTTTCAATTTTATTAACATTTTTATTATAATATAAACCCAAAAGCAGTATCTACTATTTTTTGAACAAGTAGTATCTACTATTTTGATAGTTTTCATATATAATTTTAAAGAATAATTTAAATAAACAAAACCTCAATAATATCCAATTTTCAGAACTAGACACACGATTCAGTCGGTTCATTAATTTCCACATGTTGGACAATGGACAGTGATTAGGTTCCAGACTGACATACATTAATTATAAAAATTTGCAATATGCATAAGGGCAGGATTAATGCAGGTCTCTTAACAAGGGGTTCTTATTTTTTAAGAGACCGTTTCTTAATTTTAACTAAGAAAACTTAAGAACCGTCTCTTAAATAAGAGACATAAGAGACGTCTCTTATCGGGAAAAATGTAAAAAAAAAAAAAAAAATTAAAAAGAGGTCAAAAAAATTAAGAACCCCATCTTAAGAGACCCGGGTTAAAGATGGCCTAAATGTTCAGTGATATACTATTATGAAAACAATAATGAGTTAGGCCAACAACAGATTATGTCATGTGTCATTGTTGTTCTTTTCCATTTTTTGTAACATCTTGTTCTTAATTTTATTTTCTTCATTCAATTGCTAAAGTAATTAAGTCTACTATCCACATGAATATCGAAGATCTTCTTTTATTAGTTTTTAGCAGCTTCGATATATTATCTTCAACATAGTGCAGATTAGCTTCTTCACGTGGGTATTATTATAACTATACCATATACATCGGGATACAAATAAATCTTCGGATTCTGTCAACGATCTGACGATTCTCATGAAAGAAACATAAACGTAGAAGTGTCACGTGTGGCAACATCGGATCTTTTACCACTGATGTAACAATAAACTTTAAGGTTACAAATGAAGGGAGAGATCAAGACACTGATTGTGACCGTTATGATCCAAATTTTGAACACGTTGGTGGGATGTCGCCAACAAGACATGAGCACCGTTGGGTCAGAAGGGTAGCTTAAGATGGTCAAGTGGTGTGGTCCGTGTGGAGATGGGGAGGGTATGAAGACAGGTAACGTGTGAAGCAAGTCATTGTTGTTCTCTCCTTCTTATGAGCATTCTGGTGGCCTCCTAGGGCTTGAGAACTATGGAACTGTCTAGAACAAAAGAGGCATGGGAATAGTCTAGATGGAGATGTGTCTTCCTCTGTCTTGTTAGCTTCTTCGGTTGGCATGATCTCTTCTTCTTCCTCTTCAACTTGATACTGACACATCTTCTTCCATTTTATGTTGTCTATACACACACCAAACGAGACTAAACATAAGATCAGCTTAGCTTCCAATAAGTGAACCAACAAGTTAGAGAGCCAATATGAGTAAATGAAACGGGTACATGTGACTATTTATACACCTTAAGCTGGAGACCGAGAGATAATGTGTGTTGTGCGTTCGAGTAGTTGAGTTTAAAAGGGTGCGGGAGAAGATGAGAAGTAGAAGAGAAGCCAAGTTAGATGATGTTTGAGAAGCCTTGAAAATGTGAAGAATACGAAACTGTGAGTGGATTCATTGGTGTTGCAAAAATATTAAAAAAATATTTAATTTGGCATATTTTAAAATTAAAATACCACTATCTATAAATTTAATCACATTTCAACTAATAAAAATAAAATAACATATAAATTAATAATTTTTGCATTAAAATCATAAAACAACACTTAATTTAAAACAAAAACTACTTTATAACATACAATTAAATTGAAACGGAAAATATTATATTGAGTATCTTAATTTGTGTGAATATAAAAGAAAACAGAGAAAAATTCTACTAAAATTGTGTTTAAATCAACATTATTATATAATAATGATAGATAAAATTTACTATTATCTGATATAATGTATTATTATCTGAATAATTAAACAATTTTATTTTTACTAATATATAACTTATTAATAATATATATAATGTAGATTAAGTTACATCTATACTATTATTTGAGAAATGATTTTGCTTACTTGTTATCCTCCATAATTTAGGTATTTTTTTACATATTAATTGAGAAATTACTTAAATTACTTTCGTACACATGTTATTCATAGGTGGGTTGTTGGATTACTTGTAATAATTTAATTGGTCTATGGTTTTTCAGTTTTAATTTATTCAATTCAATTCTAAGAATAAAAATAACCATAAACCAATTTATATTAGTTGTCAAACAGTATCATAAATAAAATATACCCTTAAAATTTATAACAAATTTATTATCAAACATATCCAATATAAAAACTTAATTTAAAATATCTAATTTACAAAGAAGCGTTCAAATATTTTATATCTTTTGATCATTCAAAATTTAGTTATGTTATATCATTTTAAACAAAAAGTAAAATTTGAATATATTTAAATATTTTTTATTTTAGGAAATATAATCATATACACACATATATATATATATATATTTACATATTTTTTTAAAAGGACTAAAGATTATTGTTAACAAATCGTTCAAATATGTATAATTTAAACTTTTATATCAGTTTACATTACAAAATAATAATAAATTCATAAAATTTCTATTTACATCAAAATTATCATCAGAAAATTAATTTATACATTTAGTGAAAAAAATTTATGGTTTACAATTAAGATAACATACTTCTATATAAAATATTTTTTATGATCATATTATTTGAAATATATCTGAAAAATAAAATTACATTTTGTTTTAAAAATAAAATTATATTCATCAATAACATAAAATTATTATATTATATTAAATTTTTAACTATTGTATTCGTCAAGTATGCTATTAGTGTGATGAGAAACATATGGTGCGGAGAATTCTTTAGAATCTGGATGATGCTTTGGCGTGGAAGTTAAATGATCGGATGCAGCCTGCTTTCATGATGACTATATGATGTAGATTAATTCCAAGTTCAAACTATTATAAATTCAAATAAATACGGAGATAATACAAATAATAACAAGATACATGAAAAGGGGACCCAAAACCACATTTATTTAGATTTTTGACTAAAACAAAGCATTTATCGTGATGGTCAACCAATAAAACATGAATAATATTTTGGTCATAGATTTGTTAAGGGTCAGTTCATTTCAATTTATTGAAAATGAATAGTTTCCATTAACAAAATTCACTACCATAGTTTGGTTTGACTCTTAAATAGTATATAAGACAAATTATTTGGCAAAGGAAAAACAGATATTACATAAATCATAAGACAGACTAAAAATATATTAAAAAAAAACACTTTCAACATGTCCAAGCAATCTGTTTCTTATATTATGGTTTTGATGATTCTCTTCGCAGGTAACTTGTTTATTTACTTATTCATATTATCATCTATATTAGATGATACAAATATGTTGATATAGAAGGAGTTGTTTTTAAAATTGTATAAACTGATTCACAATTGGTGGCAGTGTTGTTGATCGTTCCTAAAACTGAGGCTCAAAAGAGATGCAGAAAAGAACTTATGCCAGGGACACAATGTTTATTGGCAAATGTAGGGAAGTGTGTTTGAAGACATTAAAAGGATTTGGAACTTGCATTGAGAATCCACCAGGCTCTGATAATATACTTGTAATTGTGTGTACAATTGTTGAGAACCATGTTTCTACAATAGTGTACGATCTATAACTATACTATAACATCTTAATATATATGGAAAATATACATTACAATATAACTCATCTCAAAACTTAAAGCTCCTTTTTGTTTCCTCTTTAACTTTTTCCACATTCAGAAAAACAAAAAAAAAATCCCTTTGGATTTAAGCCTTTTGACACTTTTTTCTTTTGTTTTCTCCCACCTTTATCAGTATTGTTTCTTCTATTTGCTCATATATTTATACTTCAACTTTGCATAAACTTTACATTTGACAATGTTGCTTGAAAAAGGTTTGATCTTGAAATTTCAAAAGAGGGACCCAACTAAAGACAAAGACAAACAGCTTTGGATTTGAACAAACATTAGCAAGTGTTATGATAAGTGTTCATTCAACACTACTATTACCATCATTCCCCCTCTCTATTTTCCAGAGGAAAACTAACCATCACCAAACTATTCTTCTTACTGCATCTTTCTCTGTTCTTGAACATAACTATTCTTCATGGACAAGCATCATCAGCATCTTTTGCTACAACATCTCCACCATCATCAGAAGCCCTCTCTTGCCTAAATCTTCACGGCAAAGCTGTAGTGATTGGTATCTTCTATTTTTTTTTGTTAGCCTTAAGTTTCTTTGGCACACTCACCAATGATGTTCTTTCCTGCAACTCTGCAGAATCTTTAGAGACGTTCCAAGTGATATAACCATAGAAGTAAACGGAGGAAACTTTCCTCTGCATAAGGTATATGTTCATACTGAGAAGTGAGAAAACATAACACTTCTTACCTATGGAGTTAGTGAATTAACGTTTGAGATCACTTCATCAAACGCTGCAGAGATCTTTTGCGTCTCTGATTACCTTGAGATGACAGAAGAGTATTCCAAAGACAACTTGGCTTCAAGAACAGAAGAGTATCTTAAGGGCATTGTATGTAAAAACCTTGAGATGTGTGTTGAAGTCTGGAAACAATCCGAGAATCTTCTCCTTTTGCAGACCAACTCAAAAACGGTGGATGAGATTGGTGGATTTTGAGGATCTTTTGGTTCTTAGGATTGATTTGTATCAGAGAGTGATGAATGCAATGAAGTGTCATGGCGTGCGTGCAGAGAGTATAACGCACAAAGAGATCTGAGACAGGACATCAAAAACATGAACAAAAGCCATTGTTGAGATACTTGTTACACTCTTGCCTGTTGAAAAACTTGTTGTTCCCATAAGTTTTCTCTTTGGGTTACTAAGAAGAGCAGTGATGCTTGATACTTCAGTTTCCTCCAGGCTTGATCTAGAGAGGAGGATCAGTTCTTCAAGAAGATCAGGCTCTCCTTCAAAGTAGTCTTTCAGAACATATTCAAAGGTGATGGAAAGAACTTGTGCAAGTACTGATTAGCTCAGTTTCAAGATTCACCACTTCTTATCATTGTCTTTCTTCTCTTCTCTTACATGTTGCTGGTTTGTAAGTGAGTGATAAGAAGCTACTCGAGCTCAACCTTGTAAATGGAATTGATTGATATAAGACAAACAAAAGTAGAACCAAGGTCTCTCACATACAAACATGATTGCAAAAGAGTATAATATCTGAACTCTTACAAGACAGGCAGAGATATAAAGGGGCAGAGAGTGTAACCAGGTAGTACAGAAGGCAAACACTCAAAGACCAACCCCAATAGAATCCTCAAC
Source organism: Moricandia arvensis (assembly GCA_905132765.1). Taxonomy (NCBI): domain Eukaryota; kingdom Viridiplantae; phylum Streptophyta; class Magnoliopsida; order Brassicales; family Brassicaceae; genus Moricandia; species Moricandia arvensis. The sequence goes on along the minus strand of CAJHQP010006345.1, from coordinate 13,316 downwards.
AAAAAGAAGTCTTAGTGTAAGAACGGATACCGAGAGCCAAGCCTAAGATGAGAAGAGGAATAAGGAACTGAAGGATCTTAATGACAAAGTCTGAGCTCTTGTTCTGGTTAGACTCGGTCTGCTTAGGAGGAGGAACAAAACTTAGTTTTGGTTGGGACAGTGGCTGTATCAATATCACCACTCATCTAGCATAGCTTTAGCAGTGGAACTATGTCACACATTCTCAAAATCATCTTTCCTTAAAAAAAACAAAAACAAACACATTTTGTTTGTGTAATGAATATGCCTAAGTTGGGTTTCTCCTTGGAAACAATGAACTAACAAAACCAAAAAAGATGTGTAAGAAGAGTTTACAATGTAGTGATGATTACTTGTAGAAGTCAAGATGACCTCAGTCACCACCAAGATGGTCGTCCAAGAACTTGGTCACATCATAAACCTCTTTATATACCATCAAAATGTAAACCATACATCAGTGCCGGTCCAACATTTTCAATTTGTTTTTGCTTACTTCAAATTTTGTTTCCTTGTTAATCAAGTAAAATTTTAGAAGTTATTAGAAAATAAAAAACAGTTACAAATGTGTTCATCAAGTGTTGAAGTTGAAATCCTGTCTACACGAGGTCAGTCTCGTGTGAAATGGGTCTTATTTTAGTGTTAATGGACCCTTACAATCACTAATGGGCCTTTAAGCACTGGGCGGGAGAGCAAACATGAATTAATTACTCAGCCCATTACTAAAATGCATACAAAAGACCCCCAAAACCCTACTTGACTATAGTTTCGTGCTAGCCGCTTACACAGAGAGACAAGAAGCAAAAACAAAATGGTGTCGGGATCAGGCATATGCTCGAAGCGCGTGGTAGTGGACGCGCGACACCACATGATGGGACGTTTGGCGTCGATCGTCGCCAAGGAGCTGCTCAATGGGCAGAAGGTAGTCATTGTGCGGTGCGAGGAGATTTGTCTCTCCGGTGGACTTGTTCGCCAGAAAATGAAGTACATGAGGTTCCTTCGCAAGCGTATGAACACTAAGCCTTCTCATGGCCCTATTCACTTCCGTGCTCCTTCCAAAATTTTCTGGCGTACTGTTCGCGGGTTAGTAAAATATATGTGATTTTGATTCATCACTGGTTAGATGATTGTGTGGTTTCATGATGTATTTGGAAGGGTTGCTTGTGTTAAAGTTTGATTTTTTGAAGTGGTTTGAGCTGAGTGAAAGTTTATGTGTTGTTGTATTATGTATTTGGTAGGGTTAATTGTGTGAAAGTTTTGTTTTTTTAAGTGATTTTTAGCTGAGTTGATGTTTCTGTGCTGTTGTATGATGTATTTGGAGGGTAACTTGTGTGAAGTTTTTTGGTCTGAAGTGGTTTTTTTAGCTGAGGGAAAGTTTATGTGTTGTTGTATGGTGTAATTGGATGGGTTACTTGTAAAAGTTTTGATTTTTTTTGAAGTGATTTTAGCTGAGTGTAAGTTTTGTGTGGATGTGGATTGTATTTGGAAGGGTTGTTCGTTGAAAACTTTTGGTTTTGAAGTGATTTTATGGTTTGATTTATGCAGTATGATTCCACACAAAACAAAGCGTGGAGCTGCTGCACTTGCTCGCATGAAGGTTTTTGAAGGTGTGCCTCCACCATACGACAAAGTCAAGAGGATGGTTATCCCCGATGCTCTCAAGTTTGTCTCTTTACTCCCCTCTCTTCCCTTTTTTTTGTATAGTATCACAAACTTTCTTCTGTATCATAATCATCCTTTCTTCGCTTCAGGGTGTTGAGGCTTCAAGCTGGTCACAAATACTGCCTGTTGGGCCGCCTCTCTTCTGAAGTCGGGTGGAACCACTATGACACCATCAAGGTATGCATCTCCTTTCTCCAACCTTCATTTGCTACTACACTATGGTCTGGTTTTGTCAATATAGAACTAATAGATAAGGCAATTATACCTTTTTAGACAGAAGGAAACATCTTTTGCTTTTGAGGCTTTTTGGGTTATTAATGAATGGTGGTTGATATAATAAATGTGGAATGAAACAGGAGCTGGAGGCAAGAGGAAGGAGAGATCTCAAGTGGTATACGAGAGAAAGAAACAGCTTAACAAACTTAGAGCCAAGGCTGAGAAGGTTGCCGAAGAGAAGCTTGGAGCACAGCCTTGATATTCTTGCACCAGTTAAGTACTGAGAGATCATCATCACTAGTAGTGTTGTCTTCGCATGTTTTTGAACCGACCGATCATACTTTATTACTTAGTTTGTGTATGAGATTTTGTCTTGAACTCCTGATATTATCTTTCTTTGTTGAGTTCCAATTTATTTCTACTCAGCTATGCTCTCCTTTGGACCATCCCTATAAATTTCAAATATCAGACTGAAATGGACATTTTACCAAACTTCTATCGTGCATGGCCCAAATAACCAAAAGGGGCCTACACGATAAGAGGATCATAACAAGTCCACGAGATCAACATGACATCAAATCAATACTTAAATTCAGAAGATGTCAATACTCGACGTGATTGATATCAGTACATCAATACCTTTTCACGTGACCCGGTGCAGAGAAGCAGGGTCTCACATGACAGATATTCAAATACGTAGGTTGAAGAGATCAGAAGTTCAGAGGCATGAACAGAGTTTTGGATATTAAGTTTCACAACTACATTACAAGAACAAGAGACTTTTTATACAAACCAAAAAATATCCTACCACATTGTGGCTTACAGATCCTTCAGTAGTTCCACTTTCTTACAAAGATATCAAATGAAAACAAGAACTTGATTCATAATATTAGCCGCTGTACTTTTGATTAAAAGACCCTTCTTGAATGTAACTGGAACTATTGAAGGGTCTCTGAGAAATAAGGCAAAAAAGTTTAGATTTACTTAACTAAACTTAAGCTTAGCTTAGCCTCTCGTCCTCATGATCGTGATACTTCCTTTGCCTCCTTCTGTGCGGATTTTAGTCTTCCCAACAACTGGTTTCCCTGAGAACGCTGAGGTTTGGATCACTAGAGGGTCTTCTGCTTTGTCTTCTTTTGGTTTTGCTGCTGGAGTTCGGATTTTCTGGTTATGTCCTTGAGAGTCATGTCTCCATGAACCCCACATGGTTTGATGAATGCAAATGGGTAGATGATAGAAGATGGTAGCTTTTGAACTGGCCTTGCAAATGATTTCCTACCTGCTATTCCCCCCACTTTACATTATAATGTATGACTATGAGATGCATTTGCAACTCAAAAACGTTTATTTTTTACCTTTAAAGATAACATTTGGAGAAGATCGAGTCACTGGCCTCCTAATTCCCTGGTTTCTGTTTCTGGTGGCACGTTTAAATACTCTGCACCAAAACACAGTTATTTTAGGGAAATGAAGCCAGAGCCAGAGCAAGTTAAAGAAGAGTCCAACACAAAGAAGTCTCACCTGAGACATCTATTTGGACCTCAGGGGAGCCAAAGCTTCTGAGAGAAAAATAGCAATGGTAATCAGTTACTGAAGCAAATAAGAGACTAAACCCAAAAAGAAAGATGGAAACATACAAGTCATCAGGTAGGGTTGGAGTCTCAGGATCATTTAAGCAATCAGCGTACCACTCTTCTGCATACAGATCAAGACCCTCCAAGCTTGATGCAGAAGCGTCTTCTGTGAAAAGAGACAATGTTTTGTTAAATGGAAAACGCATTGGTCAAATTGAGTTAGTTTTATAAGAGCTCAACCTGAAAACCCTTCAATAAGCTGAGATCCTTCGGCTAAAAGCTCACCAAATGCTTCCTCTCTAGCCTGAACATTCATAAAGTAAACATCAATCAAAGCATCAAAGATAGTATAAGAACCATAGAGGTCTGCATCCTAAAACGTGACCAATAAGTTTAGATACTGTGGCAATGCAAAAGACTGATAGATATTGATTTTTGTGTACTCACGCTTGATTTAAGGATTGAAGATAAACACTCAGAGCTGAAAAGGGATGTTTCCATAGGCTGGTCTTCAAAATGTAACATCCGACGCCTCTTTACAGCAGAGCGTGTCTCACTTTGCACTTCCAGCTTCTTTATGGTTTCTTCTGAATCCCAAAACCATTACATTAGAAACCATCATGAAATAGACATCTGAAACCAAATGAAAACTAACCTGTTGTGACATGATAACCCAACTCGCTACACGCCTTAACTGGGGTGGATTCATCATCAAACATGTAAGAGTGATCTTCTTGGTTTAACGTGACTTCAGTCATGATCACATCAGCTGGAATTAGAAGAACGATTTAGTCATGCTTGTTAACAGTGCTGTAAGAGAGTAAAACAATGCAAGAACTTACAGAAAGAAGACTGTGGTTGGTGACCATAGTTCTGCACTTGCCAATTCCATGAGGAGCTACTGCAAAATTTTAGACTTCAGCCACATGATCAAACCCATAGTACACTTACATGTGAAATAGTCTAATCTACTTGGAAGCTTTGTAAAGAGTGAAGACTAAAAAAACACTTAAGCAGAAACCCATAGTGCATTTACAAGCATACTAACCAGCATCATATTCCACAACATAGCAACCTGGATACTGAGAGCAATGTGTGTAGTCTAATGATCTAAGAAACCAAACATAGAGAACAGTTACAACAAAAAGGAGGAGACTTTCTAAACTTGGAGCATTGACAAGGTGCTAAAGACGAGAACTTGATGAAACATTAACTGACCCACCATTCTTAAAATCACATTTTTCATCCCCAGAAATGAATCAAACCCCCCAAACCAGACATTGAGACAAGAACCAGACCACTGTGACTCTGTAAATTACACTAATCAAACCAATCAGCAGCACAGAGCAAAACCAAATCATAGCCAAAAAACAAAACCAACAAAATCGAGAGCAAAAACGAAAGAGAATGTTACTTACCCATCTTCTCCGTAATCCATCAATCTTCTCTGCAATAATACAATTAAAAAAAAAAAAAAGGTGAAAATCAGTATACAATGCACGGGGAGGTATGGGCAGACGCAGAGAGCATAGAGCAGTTTTCACTGACCTCTTTGTGTGGTCTCGAGATACGTGCTTAGTGCTTTCTGCTGCTTACCTTCACACAACAAAACAAACCAAAACCAAAAAAAATAAAGTAAAGAGGCCACTTTATCTCTCTCTCTCTCTCTCTCAAGGAAGACACTGGTCAATATTTATGAGGAGGGGAGAGATAAAGTTCATTGCAAAACACGCTTCCTTCTGTGTCGTCGTGCTTCCTCTTTTCTCGCGATTTTTTTTCTCCTAATCACTTTTTAGATTTATTAATCTCACTCTCTGTTCTGTATCAGTGTTAACTCTCTGTCAACTGCCACGTTAACTTTTTTTTACTGTGCCAACGTTAAACCATTAAAGGAGGGATAATTAAAAAATAATTAGATTCTCTAAGTCAATAGGCATTAATGATGACATCAACGTATCGTTCAATCCTCCTTCAATGCATTTTGTGTAAAATCATTATCTAATTGGGTACTGTCATTTATCAACATGGACAAAGGCTATCAAAAATGCAATTAATAATATTGCTACTATGTTTCAATAAGATACATATTTTTAATTTTTTACACATATTAATAAAATATATAATTTTTGTAATTATCCTTTTCTATCATTCGCTCAGTTTTATATTATTTTTAATATGTGTATATAATATTAAATATATATTTGTATCTTATTTGAATACATAGGTAGGCAATTATATAATGCCTGATAGCTCTTTCATGTCTAGGATAACTTATACTAATTTAGAAATATTTATCTTTTTTTTTTTTTTTTTTTTTTTTTTTTTTTTTTTTTTTTTTTTTTTTTTTTT
>CAJHQP010006345.1:0-2500 GCA_905132765.1 Moricandia arvensis | reverse complement strand
TCTTTACACGGTGTGTTCGTTTTTTTTCAGGGCCCGAGGAAGAAGATACTTCTTGCGTTGGGATCTAAACGTGGATAGATTTGTTTGTTGCTTCAAGCTTAGGGTGAATGAGTGTCAGAAAAGATCATGCACTTGTCTTTTCATTGTCTCTTTTCTTTCTCATATGTACCATCTCAAGAGACAAAAATAGGTAAGAGTTTTGAGATTAAAACAGTTGTAACACAAAGAACAAGCACTGATATTGAAAGATTGAAAAGGAATGTTGTAATGAGAAAAGAGATTAACCGTTTTGAGCTTTGGATAGTACTTCTCTCTATGAACCTTGTAGAAGCAATGGAGACACAGTGACTGAAGCTGGACACAGTTGATTCATCTTCTAACCGGTCTAGTGCAATAAAAAAGATCAAATGAACACCAGCCGTCTTAGCTCAGTGGTAGAGCGCGTGACTTTAATCCCGTGGCCGTGGGTTCGATCCCCACAGACGGCGTAAGCTTGCAAATATTTTTAACCTCCCCTATGTAATGGCCTTTTTTTTTGTCCCTGGTTACATTTTATTTTGATTTTGATTATGCTTAGAAGCAAGAAAGAATAGAGAAACACTGACCCATCAGAGGAGAAGCTTCAAGGAAATGGGTTCTCCAAGGACACTGTCTCAAGCTTTGCACTTTTGTTCTGAATCTTAATAAATGCTCATGGGATTGGAGAAGAGGTTCGTTCCAGCGATGGTTTTCATAGTGGCGGGACCTTTCCCCATCTTCACCTGGTCAAGGCTTTAATTAATTATTCTATAATTTACATTTAATTTAATGTATTTAATTAAAATATTTTGTTCGTTTAGCAAATACTCCCTCCTTTTTTTATATTTCGTTTTATAGAAATTTTTTGCTCCAATTATTTGACGTTTCAATTTTCTATGTAAAATTTATTAGTGATTAATGTTAGATGACCAATAATATTATAGCTTCTATTTTATTACTGGTTGAATTGTGATTAAAGTAAATAATTAATGATGTTTTTGTTTAAAAATAATAAAAAATTAGATGTTTTTAATTTATGTACCTAATCATAAAACTCCAAATATAAACAAACTGAGGAATACTATAAAACAAAGCCAATGTTGCTCCAAGTCTTCGGAGTTGGTGAGGATCGAGACCATTTGGAACGTTTGTCTGATGTTGGACATATATGTACCTAAACACGCGTGAAGCACGTCGTATGTTGTGGACATATTCATCAATCATTCGTCACAAAAAAAATGCAAAGGCAGGTTAAGTCAGCGTAGAAGAAATCCTCGTTTTTACCCAATCCCAAGTCAACGTTTTATGTATCGTCAACGCCTTCGTGTATACACGTCTCTTATATTTATGCTCTCTCTCTCTCAATCAAGATAATATTTTTTCAGAGCAGTTGAAGCAGTTCGCCATTTCTGACTGCTAAGAGTTTGAGAACATGGCAGCAGTAAGTCAACGGGTCATCTATCTTTCTATGTGTGGATAGATAAATGCCTTTTGATAGTTAACTCTTATAATTCTTATTATGTTTTCTTGGTATCAATATGTTTAATGGGATTATGATTAGCATCCATAGAGATTTATAGTTCTTTGTGCCTTAGATTCATGTCTCTTGCTTGCAATTTAAATGCTAGTCTTCTAGACCATTCTTTTTGGTTCCTTGTGGCTACAGAACCGTCCACACGTGCCCAAGTTCGGAGACTGGAAGGAAGATGTTCCATTCACGGTGGTGTTCGATAATGCTAGTAGGTCGAAGCAAAATGCAAACATGTTCTAATCCAAAAGAGTATCCAAACATGACTCCAAAGCCTGCGCAAACACCAAATCATAGACAAGACCAACAACCAAACCACAATGTAAGACCAAGACACGAAAGATTCCGCAGCAGAGAAGAGACCGAGGTCAGACCGTTCTCGCCGTCTCCAGGACACAATGAAAGAAACAACAGAGTCAGAGCTCCTCCTCCAACAGAAACGTACAACCATCAAGCATATGGTGGTGGAGGTAGGTCACATGGAAACCCACCGGAAACAAATAGACGTCAAGGACATGAATCTCAGCCGGTGCAAACTAGGCCTATACCCAATCTTAGAGGTCGCAACAGTGAAAGGGTACGTTACACTTTTCTAAACCAACCAATAAATGTTTCCTCTCGAACCAAAACATGTTTTTTTTAGCACGTGCAAATAGAGCGATCCAACTTTCATTCGATTTTTTTTTTGTTAGAAGTAGTCACGATTCATCAATATGTGGCTAAATGAATTTATTCTACTCAAGGTGGCAATTCCACCGTTTCCAGGATCGGGTTCGGAGAATCAGAGTTACACACTCATCTTTGACAAAGTGAAGGAAGACAGGAGGCAAAGTGGGAATGTGAGGTCTTACAATGGATCTACTCATACCACTCCGAGTCGACCGCTCAACGAGCAACATCATCAACCGCTACCGTCTAGTCCCAAGGTACTTTTATACATTCCTTCAATTATTG